>JAVRXN010000009.1:20192360-20354860 GCA_033556935.1 Timema podura
TAAAATACATAACAATAGTAAAATAAAAGTTTCAATTAAGACATATTTTAAACAGAAAAAATCATTACAAACAAGATTGTTTTAAAAAGTTACTTACTTTTTGTTGGAAAAAGACTTTTCTTCTTTGAGTTCCTTCCTTAATTTCTCATTTTTATGAATAATAACGACCTCACTTGAATAACAACCACATAAAACTAAAGCAACGTGATCTAACTTTCAGACACGTGATAGAACTTGCATGAACTATGCAATGTTAACATACTGTAGCAATGAGCCAGACATATGACATCACAACTGGTGTTGTTGTGTATTCACAACATTCCTGCATGTGCCAACTAAAACTTCTCTATCTCAGAATTAAAAAAAAAAAAAGTTTGATCACATCATAATACACAGCAGGAACTAATTGAGGAATACTTGGAGTAGATCTGACCTAATTACCTTTAATTTTCAAAAGAATAACTAAAAAGTTACAGCTGTTGCGAAAATGCAACATCGCCATTCCACAGAAGGATAAATACACTGGATACATTTTGTACTTTCCTAACACTCTGTTTCAGTGAAATGCTGGAATAAGGACTGGAACATAATGTTAACAGCAGCGGGCCATACAGGGCAAATCAAGCATATAATTCCTCATCCTACAATTTATGGCTTTGTTTCTGTTGGAGCTGACAATGTGATGCAGCTCTGGAACTGCACATTAAGAAACAAGGTTATGCAACTAAGTTAAATTATAAACAGTCATTTTTAACAAAAGGCAATTCATGAAAATAACATGAAATTGAAATACAATGGAGTTGAGGGAGGGTAGCCAAGGAGAAATGCACTAGAACTCACTTTGTAAGGATGGAAAACGCACATGTAGTACATTTGTAAAGTTGCAAAACCCTGACTTCTAAGGTCAGGACCTATTATACTTTTATCTATTCAACTCAAATATTACAATGAAAAAAATAAGTTTTATAACGAGTTTTGAAAACTTATCAAACTCTGGTGGCTGCATGGTCCAAGGCATCACTCTCACAGTAGACTAGACTGCCAATGACGGTGAGGAATCTGTTGGGCGTACAAGGGTGGTTTTCCACTCTACATCCACACAAATGCAGGTACACTTCCTCTAAATATAACCTTCATAATCCCTAAAACCTCTGATTCTTATTCAGCATTTCACAATAACATCATATCTTTATTTTGAAACACTGAGGATGCTTCAGAGTTTGATCTGAAACCAAAGACGCACGATGCTCACAAAGGGTGTCGTTATCTTGCATGGCATCGCGCAGCCCCACACTGCGGTCCACACTCGAGCAGTTCAACTGGGAGATTTTCGACCACCCCTCCCCCCCTTAGAGCCCAGATTTGGCACCAAGTGAATACCATCTCTTCGCAAAGATGAAGGCAACAACTGATAGGGTATTCTGGCGATAACATTCCTTGACGAGTGGATTTCAAAAGCTGGTGCCACCCACAATACAAGTGCCTGAATTTGGGTGATGAGTATGTGGGAAAGTAGTGCAGTTATGTAAGTAAGTTTTGTATATAATAAAAAAATCTATTTTTTTCATTTCTTTTTTACCAGCCAATCAGAGGTTGTTTTAGAATATACCTCGTATAAACACAACTGCGCCACTAGAATGTATCCTAGTTGACAAGATTCCTGAAATTGATTTAGAATATTTCTGTTTGATTGCAGACATCAAAAGTTCAACTTGAGAGTGAGGTAAAGTTTGTCAAGTTGAATGAGTCTGAGAAGTGTATAACAACACTAACAACTAACCTCACTCGTTGGGAAATGAATTCTTTATACACATTTCTTTCTGCTTTGAGGTACTACATAATTCAATTTAATTTAAATTAAGAAAATATTCTCTAACTCTGATTTAAATTGACTTGCATTGTCAGAGTCATAAGACATATTCACATGTAAGAAGAATACAGAATTGTTTTTAGTACATTTTCAACTGTCAAAAAATGTTTATGTTACTGTAAATCAGCTATACAGTAACTAAGTTTTAATTTACTTTTAAAACTTCATAATACACTAAATAAAATGTACATTTCAAGCAGTGGCACACACAGGATTGCCAAGTAAGGGTGGGGGGGGGGGGGGGGGAGGAAGCCAAAGGGTTTGGGGGTAATTTCCCCTAACTGCTGAAGGTACATTTTTTTTACCATTATATACACCTAGAATATTTTTTGGAAGGTTTTTAATAGTATTTTCAGAGCTTGAAGATATCCCACTTCCATTCCATGAACGATAGGTCCCTCCTATGAAATAAATACTTTTGGTGATTGAAATAGAGACTATTTCTGATATTTTCTTTGCTCACCATGCTTAACTGGTAGACCCTAACCCCGCGCCTCTTCATTTCTGCATGGGTCTCAGGGCATCCCCAAACTACAGTAGGAGATGCTCAAGCCCACAATCCTCCTTGTGGGTATGCTACTGATTTCAAGTAGGTGTGGTGTATACACCTTAATTAATTTATAGTTAAAGCTTATCATTCATAATGAGTGCATTTTATTTTTAAGTTAATTAAAACAAATTCACTTTTTGGTAGTAATGATTACTTGGATGTATATTCAAAAGTTTTTAACTTACCGGTAGCGAAAGTTAGGGCTTATTTTATTCTAAACGACACAAGTTTTGTTCATTTAACTTGATTGAGTGTGTGTATAGGCCTACATTACAACAGCCAATGAATAACTTTCAGTTAAGGTAAAAATATATTTGTTTTGTAAATGGTAAAATAGTGTTTAAACCTCAAAAATAAATTAGCATTAGTTTTACATTAGGAGGAAAAAAAAGTATGTTTACTTCATATTGGGAGAAAAAAATTCTTAAAATAATTAGTTACTGTTTAGTAAGTTGAAATTTGCCAATAAGTCATGAGCTATGTTGAAATTCCACAAACATCTTTGACATTAAAAACATCAATACAGACCCTAAAGTTATGAAAATACATTTAAAAAGCTATAAACCACTATTTTAACAAAATAAAAAAAAAAAGTCATTTTGTGGTTGTAAAAGTTCAGAAATAAATATTTTTGCTGTGCGAAATTGGATACTTTAAAATAGCTCAACAAATAATATTTTGACTTTAAATAAAAAATAATTTAATTAAAACAAAATATACAAAAAGAGTTGTAGGATTTTCACAATACAATGTTTTAGATTGCAAACTTTTTGCTTCTCAATTAATATTACCCCTCATAGTAGTATAACAAGTAGGAATGAAACATTTAAATATTTCCAACTTTCACTGAGAACGTTAAGCGATGATACTAAAGTTTGAGAGAATTAATCTCATTCAAAAGGAATAAGGGGAAATGGGGAAAAAACACACACACACACACGCAAGTGAGCTTTGGTGGCCACATGGTCGAAGGTGTAACTCTCACAATAGACTGGACTGCCAATGATGGGGAGGTAGGGGCTCAAATCCGGTTTGGTGTACTGAGGGTGGTATTCCAAAATGGTTTTCCACTCTATTACTATTCAAATGCAGGTACACTTCCTCTAAAATCAACCTAATTCATCAATAACCCATGGGTATAATTAGTATATAGACATATAACCCAAATGGGTATTAAGATGTGCTGCCAAAAAAAACAAAAAGACTCATTACATTATTCTATTTCTATAAGATTCTTAAAAATGGATGCATAGGTTTCTGAAGCAAGTGATACAGTAAAACTCCCCACCCCGCAGTGCCCCCGCTGACCTGATCTTTACAACCTTCAACCCCTACTATCCATGTCGGACTGTTGTCTGCAGCCAAGACTCCAGTGTTCAAATTATTTGCCCAAGCACAGGATGCCAGTTGACCATACAAAGGCTGTCACCATCACTCAAGATTAACTGTGTAGCGTACAGTGGTTTCATAGGTAAGCTAAACTTTAGTATATATATATACTAACTGAATCACTTATTTAAATTCATTTTATCATAACAGCTCAAACCATATTTCTCTAACCACTGTGAAGTGTAAAAAACTAAAATGGGGCACCCTGTTTGAAATGCTTTAATTTATATAGTTAAAACAGAATGAATGTGATCCAACCAAAAGATATTAAAGGAAGCTTGTAAGGAATAGCAAGTATGATAAACTCGAGTATATTTTCATCTTCTTTGGGCAAGAATACATCTGTCTTGTTTCTCAAAACTAAATAATATGTTAATCATGCTCTAACCTTCAATGTTTCTTTTAATCCTTTACTATCACTTGGTGATAAGTAAAAGTAGGTTTTCTACATATATATATATATTTTTTACTTGTAACATTATAGAAATGTAACTATACTACTATTTTATCAGCATCTGTCAAGAGACAGCTGCAGAACTCATTATTTGGCATATGAATATTTTAAAATAGCTTTAGTAACTCTTGTACCAGCATCGGTGGCCACAAGGTTTGAGGCGCTACTCTTGAAGTAGACTAGACTGCCGATGATGTGGAGATTGAGGTTCAAATCTTGATAAGGTATACCGAGTTTTTTCTCCAAAATTGTTTTCCACTCTCCCTTTATGAAAATGTGGGTACACTTCATATAAATATAACCTTCCTAATCCCTAAATAGCGTAATTAGTACATATGTATATAACTCGAACAAGTAGTAAAACACAGTGCTAGACATAAAAAAGTAACTCTTGTATTTATCAGAAACTTACGATCATATGACTTCTTCACTAAACCACTTTACTATCTTAATAACAAACTGACACCTTAGATCAGTCGTTATCGAGTCTGTCTATTGAGCTAAGGGTCCTGGGTGGGATTCCCGGCATGGTCGAAAAATTTATCATGGGTGAAATGTGTGTTTACCCTTTCACAGTGACGAATTAACGGCTGAGTCCTAGACTTAAGTTAGATTATATGGTATATGAAGTTATGACAGGCCTCGCAAAACAGTAGTGGAAAATATATAACTTGAATAAAAAACTGACCCAGACCATAAGCTGGAAACAGTAATGTAAGTAAAAACCATCTTAATAACAGATCTTTTTTTAAAACTGATTTATTATGTGCTTTATTAAGTTAAGATTACCAAGCTTTAAGTTTAACAAAAGAAGCCACATTTGGTAGACTAACTATTGTTGTTACAGATGTTCTCTACACTTTGATGGCCAATAACAGAGGTGATGTTGTTCTGAGTTACACCAATCAGAATCCTGCTCTTTATGGTAAAGTTTGGTTCAGGGATCGAGAATGTCCGTCATTCACTGTACTTCGGGTCTATGAACATGTTTCTCGGTCTTCAATTGGTTGGTAACCGTTAGTTTTATTAATTGTAGGTGTGAAATACTGTTTCATGAACTTGTAATTTTATTAAATATATCATGAACAGCAGTAAAAGTTTTCATAAATATATTTTATGACAGAAAACTGAACATATAATTTGAAAAATTTCAGATTCAAATTAGATGTATATTTTTCAAATTTTAAATCAAATTGTTAGGGAAGCTTGCAGAGGTGAGAGAAGAACTACAGTGAGAATCATTCTCAAGGCTCCCTGTCAAGAATTAAACCTTGACCACCCTCTAATCTATTGACGCCTCTAATGTGTCTCAAAAAATTATTCCTAAATAGTATTTTTACATATACACTACTATTATCTAAAGCATTATAAAAGTAAAGTTAACACGAGTAGGAAGTTTGTCAATGATATTATTTAATCTTTGACCCTAAATGCACTTCCTACCTCCACCTTGATACATTACAACATTTTCTTACTTGGGCAATATTGTTAGAGTATGTTAATATCCCAAATTGTTGCGGCAATTTAAGGGTTACAATCTATTTCTTTATATCAAGTTGGACTTCAGCCCCAAAGTTTGTTGCAATCTTGAAAAGTTATGCTTTTTGATCTACATTTGTATGTCAATTGACTTAAATAAATGATAATACTGTACTTTTTATAGCTTGTGAGTGTGACTTGCCACCGGTTATTATTCATCCAAAATCAAACATATTTATGCCTTTGCTGAATAAAAAATGGTAAAAAAACACACACACACAATGCACTCATGCTCATGTTCACGCTCACACTCACGCTCACACTCACGCTCAACCACTTGCACTCTCTCTTTAAAAGAGCCTATTTATTTATATATAAATACAAAATGAAACAAATAAAATGATAGAATTGTAGCAAAACAAAGCACAAATAAAAGTAAAAACACAAACATGTATTTACACACATTTCAATATTTCACTGCTCTAATTGCCATCTTCCTCAGGAAGTAGCAGTTGCAGTAAAGTCTTACGAAACTCTATCATTTTATTTTTTGCTTAATGCACTTAATTTCATACACATTATCTTACATAAATACACAATTTTAATTTAAGTTTAGTGCGAGTGGGCTTACAATATGGATGAAGTGTTTAGCTTTGATTTTGAAGTCCATTGTTCAGCTCGGATTGGCAAAATGGTTTTGCCATCCTTTTACAGATTAAATTTATCAAACATTTTATTCATACAGGAAAATAAAATCATGAATTGGTTTATTTTTAGGTGAAGATGAGACGAATGAAAAAACAACTTTATTATTTGGAGGGAGAGAAGACGGAACCATCGTATCGTTACACCCACAAAAGGGAACAGTGGAGTTTATTACACAAGTAATTACAGGTTTCAATTGATGTACTTGTTGAAATGCTTGTATGAAAGTAGTAAATAAGATATTAAATTGTAGAATATTGTGTCACTCTAACGTCACCGCACGCTCTTGAAATCTGGGTCCGCCATGTGTTGCGCTAGAGGGCAGGTCACGTAGTCTTGCTCTCTGGCTTCCACGCGGGCGGGACCACAGTTCAACTCCATTCACTTTCATTGTGTTGGTCAAACATCATAGTGCTTGTTTGCACATGATACAAAAGAGTGGTATTGAACATTGTTCTTGGTTTAGATCTCCTCTGATTGTAACATAACAGAAACCTTTAGACTACAAGTGACTTAAAGGGTTTCATCAACATCACCAAACAACCAACAAGAGTGTTTCAAAATTAGAAACAAAGCACAATAATTTGGAAAGTTTGGGAGGGAAATGGTACATTTTTTATATAAATATTATATTTAAATTGATGTGTTAAGTTACTCAAGATAAATTTAAGAAAATATGTTTTAAAACTCTGTATTAAATAAATATCAGTAGGAGGATAAAAGAGCAAGGCTGATACAGTATAAAAATTGATTCAAGGAAAGGCTGCTATGGTTAAGAGTAAATAAAGGTTATAAAGGAAGCGTTTATAAACTTTACAATTACTCATATTTTTAATTTAAATAAATAGATTACATGTTATTTACATACATAAGAGTTTCTTTGCACTTAAAATCCTTAAAATAAAAAAAGAAACAATTTAAATTGTAAACCAAATCAAACCAATACACTCTCTCCCACTCAAGGCCCATTCAGCGAGTGTAAGTCTGCTGATCGCCAATCCGCAGAAAGATCAACTAGTGTCATGTGGCAGAGATAGCGCGGTCAAAGTCTGGAAAGTACTGCCTTTCGACATGCGTGGACTCCTACTGCTTCGCCTCACCTTGTGCTACACTCGTCACATGACTCACATAGCCGTCATATGGGACATCCTCTGTCTGGCCGTGTGTGACCACACCATCGTCATGTACAATCTGCATGATAAAGGTGCAGAACATGTGTGAAAAATGCACAAAAAGTTGTGACCATAAAAATTAATGAATAACGCACCTATCAAATTTTTAATATTTTATTTACTACCCAGTTCCTTTGATGGGATTATGGTTAACTATGATACAAATACTGTCCTGGAATAAAACCAGAGCTTTATTAACTAAGGAAGTACTTATTATTAGACAAGACAAAAAGTATTAATGAAGTGGTCTCACAATAAACAAGCGGACTCAATATCTTGACTCTTGATTTTGAAATACAATTCTGACCAAATGTGATGAAGGTTCTTACATAGCTTGCTCTCCTCATCCTGTTCCACTTAATAATGCTGTGCTATCCACACATTGTGTAGTGCATACTTTTTGGTTTGAATCCTGGCAAGTGTAATGAAATGGGTTTTTATTAAATTACTTCCCACTTTCCCTCCACACAATGTGGGTATTTTTACTCCAAGTTCTACCTTCCTCAACTCCCCCCCCTTAGTGTAAAATATGCAGGTTATTATAAGGGGGATCCTGGAGAAAAACAAAACATAAATAAATGTGTTACACATATAGAAATTAGCTGTATCTTAAACATGAAGCCAGATTGGGTATGCAGGATTTTTTTAGGACTCCTGTGTTTTTGTTTTCAATAAATCGACATTAAAATGGAAATCATGAACCAAAAATTGGGATAAACTTTGAATTGGAAAGTAATATGGCGATTCTAACATCACACACACACAAGCAAATATTTTGGTTGAACTTGTTTTTATTTCTTCTGTAATGACTAATGACTATGATTTCTCTTTAAGGAAAACCTCTTTTCACTCTTTGAGGTACATTATTTTAAATATCTTCTTCCATATTTAATGACTATAAGCGACCTAAACCTTATATCCAAACAAACATGATGAGAAGAGTGAGTTTTAGATCATGCATCAAAATTCTTTGGGAAAGGATGGAAAACTACATTTTAGGCTTTTAGTGCATTGGAATGGAGACCAAACCCAAGTATTTCCAACTCAAAGTGAGAAATATGAACCATTAATTTTAACTGCTTGTTTTATTTCTTATGCTCCATAATTTCCTGCTTAAAAAAACCAAACTGGTTTTGTAGGTATGTATGATGGATAAATTAAATAAAAACTCTTAAACTAAATATATAACTATACTAAAATAAACACCTAAGCACAAGAGTCAAACCTAGGGCCCATGACTTAGACCGCCAATGCCCTCCCTACCACCAAGCTATCTGGAAGTTATGGCCATGCTCACGGTCTCTCATCACTAGAAATGGAATTTTTAGTATCATATAGAAAATATGTATGTACATATGTATGTAGTATGTAGTTGTATATGTAGTAAAATATAGAGTCTTAAAAAATATCTAATATATTTAAAATAAATATTTTATCAAGCAAGCAATACCTTGTTTAACAATGTGAATGGCACATACATTGATGATAACTTGTAATTTTCTGTGCAACAATCAATTATATACATTTCAATGTTTTCTGTGGTCATTGAGTGCTGATTGTCAGAAAGAATATTCTTGTAGGTAGAAAATATCCTCTACACGTCACAGGATGTCACAGGCATATTTTATCAGAGGCATTTTCTCCACCGAAATGTCCTCAGGGGGATCTACATTTCCTTAAAATATATGACAAACACTGAAAAACGTTGAATATCCTGGGTTTATTTTTAAAAACTGCCTGCAACTTAATAAAAACATTTTCATCAGTTTTACCTTGAACAGCACTTAGCTTTTCAATTGAATTTTCCATGATACCCATAAATTCTTGTAGTGGAAGCCCAGATCTTTCCAGTCGTTTGACATTCTCTGGAAGCCAGCCTAAGTTGCTCCTGATGAGGAGGCCACTTTTAGATCACTGAATACGTTATGAAAGTCAGGCACATTCAGGAGTAAACACATCTACTACTGACTTCAAAGCTCTGAAATGTTCATTGTTGAAGTTGGATGCTTCTGTCCTTGGTCCTCATCTTGTTAAAACTGGTTCTGGGGCCAATGGCACATCTGTCAAGGGCTATGTGTAATTTTTTGACTTAGTGTGGGATTTACACAAACGCTTTTTTCTTTGTCACTAAAATGAATCTATTCACTTGGGGAAATTGGCTCTAACGTCTTCTGCAACACATTGTTGTCCATGAGCCAAACATATAAGATGGATCAAGGAACATGTCAGGGTAGAACAACTTCAAAGCACGCCATGACATTTGAATCCAACACCAGGACCTTCTCCTCGTGGACTCCCCTAGGCCACAACACTTCCAATCCATCATTTATGAATATTGTTGAGTTGTTCTATGGGTGCATAAGAGACCTGCTATGGAGAAGATAAGTCCCCTTGAAATGTAAGGAAGTATTGTACCCATTGTCACATATGCAGCAGAAACATGGGCAGTGAATGTAAGAGAGACTAGGAAAGTGGAGGACATGGGAATGAAGTTTGTCAGGAGCATGTTAACTGTCACGAGGAGAAAGAGAATAAGGCATTAAGTTAACTGGTGGGGGGAGAGGGAGTGCATGAGATATTAGAGGAAACAAGACTGAGACAGTATGGTCATTTAGTGAAGATGGAAAAGGAGAGAACAGCAATTAGAATGATTGAGATGAAGTATGTAGGAAAAAGACCACAAGGGAACTCAGGAAAGAGATGGGAGGAGCAGATAATATAAAGTGTGCAAGTGAGAAGAAAAGAATGGAAGTGATTATAGGGGGAAGAATGGCGGAAGGATAGAAGATGGAGGCATTTTACTAAACTGACCTGGCCACAGGATGGAAACAGTTGATGATGGTGATTTATGAATATTGAAGCAGGAGAAATATCCATATGGTCCAGCACTTTTTAGTAAATCAAATATGGTTTGGAAGGTTCCTCAGGATCTAACCTACCTACTACAAGGCTCACTGCAAAGTGACCCTTAACATCGGTGTGGTTCCATCTCCTATGTAATTTCTTATGGTTTCCATAGTTTCTTCATAGAATATATGCAGATAATTCTTTCTGAGTGTTGAATTAAATCAGGAATTTGTCACTTGCAGTACTTTTCCAATAAGGGTCGAGATTCAGGCAGTTAGGTTTAAACATTGGGATGTTAGCAGGGACCATCACACTAAATAAGTCCTTGGAGAGTTCGTTTCTTGAACTGAAAGGATTATACATTTATGTTATAAGTGCACTTGCTTTTTTGAAGAACTGTGTTGTGGATTTTGCGTCAATTGTGATTTCATGGAACATTCAATTTTTGTTGTTGCGAGCTTGACACATTACAGCCTTGCCATTGGTTCTGAAGAAGTTGTTGATCGCAACCCATTATTTTAATTTTGTAGCCAGTGAAGACCATAGTGAAAAGAAAATACTCAGATGGTAACTTACTTTTAGACTTTCATTTTCAACCGCTCATATGAAACTAAATTCACTTTGAGACATTACAGCACAAAAAATGCAGTTTGTTAGCTTGAGTGGACAGGTGTGTTGAGGATGGTGGGGGAAGGAGACGGTGGGGGTGTGGGGAGCTTGGTGGGTCCAGACCAGCATCTCTAATCTGTTTGCAAAATTCTTAGAAAAATCCAGCCGTAGGCTTATCGTGAGCAGACTTGAATGTGGGGGGAGTGGCATGTACTTAGTGGAATAACCTTCGACTATCTGAGCTCGATTTTGCCCATTTAAATAGTTCTTTGGCACATTACGTTCGGCTTTAATAGCCAACCAAGAAGTGTTCAAAAGTTCTACAAATTTGAAATCAGTACACAAATACAGTAGAAAATCATAAAATATTTAGTTTATGTTGAATCACTTGAAATAAGTAAAATGAAAATCAAATATAATATCCCAAGTATGGTGGCCCATTGATATTTCTATTTTCCGAACATTTAAATGGGAAGGAATAGAATATGTATTTATATAAAAATCCCAGATCTACACATAACTTAAGACAGAGTTTGAACTGTTGGTTTTGGTATGATAGGTATATTCAAGGCAGCACCATTGAGCTTGTTAATTTTTTTTTTTACTGGAAGTACTTGTATGACTTTACAGTGCGCTACAATCACTTGCCCTCACGTGATCACTTGGATGATATTATGGACATGGCTTCGTGCGAATCACTGGGTATTTGTGCGACAGCATCCAAAGATGAAACTATTCGGATATGGAGTGAGACTAATCAACTACTAAAGGTAATTTGAGTTTATAATGAGACATTAATCAGTAATTTTCCCTAATACACCCAGAGGCAATAATATAGTATGTCTGATACATAGCAAATAAAGCCAAAAAACTGCACTTTTTGATTGGAATATGCCACTTTCTGTAGTCATATGTGATGTGAAAAGAGACCCTTTCAGACAGGGAGCCACTTGAAAATCCGTGCAGGACACCAAAACGGTGGCCATTTTAGTGTTCTTAATTCGATTGTATCTCAGCTCCTAATATTCAGATTTAAGTTTTTTTTGTTTGAAAGCTCTTGATAAGAAGAAACTAATTTGTCATCATATATTTATCTCTAAGACTTAAGGTTTCTTCACAATTTAATAATTTATGAAAATTTCACTTTTCTCATAAATTTCATTGTTAACTATCTTTTTTATTGTCCACGATATCTCCTTTATAGTTGATATAAAAAAGAAAGCATTATTTTATCTTTCCATTGATACCAAGAAAATCTGTTTTAATAAACCACTTCTTGAGAAATTACTGGCCACATGAAACTAGACTTTGGTTTTTAATATCTTGTTAGGCCCTAATGACCTCACTGTGTCAACGGGCCTTAAAACAATAATAATAATAATAATAATAATTTCAATTTCAATTTCCTTTATTATAGTGCCGGCCAACAGTCGTAAGACCTATAACAGGCCAGCACTGAAAAGCACACAAGTACATACCCTACAATACATACATTTACATAAGAAAACATGATAGACAAAAAATGGCCAAATAATGCCATATACCGATAAACAACCACGAGACAAAAAGGTAGTTAATAATGATAAGAATAAAAGTAACATTAAAAATAAATAACCAAATAGTGGTTAAAAGCAGTAACATAATGCAAAAAATAAATCAGAATATTGTAAACTTAAACAATGTAAACTTAAATAGTATTAAATAATATAGGCAGAACCTCTACAAGATAAATTATTGATACGGGATATCCTTAAATAACTCTCTGAGTTTAGCTTTCCTTTTATGATAAAAGTCGAATTCAACAAATCTAGAATTAACACTATGGACACAACGACCTATAGGGCTTACCTTGTAAGAGCTATTAAGAAAAAATAATTTTTGATTACGAGAAGCCCGAGAAGGGATAAGAACGCCTACATGATCAAGGGCAAATTTGCAAGAAATTATGTTATTGAAAATATTAAAAACAAAAAGGGCATCACAATAAAGTCTACGCGAGAAGAGAGTTTGGAGCCCTAATAGGTTTCGAATTCTATCATAATCATAATAAATCCGGTTACTAAAGTATTTATCATAGCATGCAGCAACAAATTTTCTTTGAACGTTTTCTAACCTAAGAGAGTCAGTTAAGGTAATGGAATTCCAAGCAACAGTAGCATATTCTAACTTAGATCTAACCAGGGAATAATACAGACATAAAAAACAGTCAACTTTCTTAAATGATGAAGTAATAAATTTAATAAGCCCAAGTAGTTTCAATGACTGGGAAATGACATGGTCAACATGATAGTGGAAATAAAGTTTGTTATCCAGGAGGACACCAAGATCATTAATACAAAGGGTGCGAACTATGTTATCACTGCCCAATTTATAAGTAAAAAAGAAAGGATTAGTTTTCCTAGTGAAAGATATAGATTTGGTCTTAGATTTATTGATAGACATTCCATTTTCCAAAGACCATTGTAGAATACCATTTACATCATTTTGTAAATCTATACAATCTGCAATTGATTTGATAGTTTTAAATAATTTTACATCATCAGCAAAGAGTAAATAACTAGAAGAGTTCAAATATTTACCAATGTCATCAATAAACACATTAAAGAGAAGAGGACCTAAATTAGACCCCTGTGGTATGCCACAGGGTGCTAAAAATGTATTTGAGCAGTGTGAATCAATTTTAATAATGAATGATCTTTCATGCAAATAACTGCTGAACCAATTTACATATGAGTGAGAAAGTCCAAAATTACCAAGTTTAGCGAGAATAATATTATGCTGACATAAGTCAAATGCCTTACTTTGGTCAAAATAAATAGCATCAACCTGACCTTGGGCAGAGACTTGAGGGGCAACATGCCCAAGAAATTCTACTAAATTAGTTACAGTAGATTTATTTTTTATAAAGCCATGTTGATTATCTGAAAATTTATTTTTAAGGTGGTGAAAAGTATGCTCATGTATGATTTTCTCGAATACTTTGGAGAAAGTGTTTAAGAGAGAAATTGGTCTATAATTACAAACATTTGTTTTTACCCCCTTTTTATAGATAGGTATGACAACAGATTGTTTCCATGTACGAGGAAAAGTTTCATTTGACAGGCTAATGTTAAAGATATAGGCTAACAAAGGGCTGAAAATGCTGGCACAGCCTTTAACAATAAAACTTGGAATTCCATCTGTCCCGGCACATCTAGAAGAACTCAATTTTTTAATAGCATTAGCAACATCCAAGGGTGTAATGTGGCATGGATACAAGGGTGCGCTAGTTTCAATAACGGGGCAGGGTAAAACAGGAATAGCTGAATTATAAACGGAATGAAAGTAGGTCCCAAACTCATTAGCGATTAATAAAGGATCCGCTATAGATTTGCCATCAATTTCTAGGTTGGATGGGAAAACTTTATTCGTACGATTATTTTTAACAAATTTCCAAAAATCTTTAGGTTTGCATTTAATACTATAATAATAATAATAATAATAATAATAATAATAATATCTTGTTTACTTTACTATTACAATAAGATAGCAACCTAAATGTTTATAAAAATGTTTGAATAATAGGAATGCTTCTGCAAATTAACTTCTTTTTAACAGCTTAAATGTTTCTAAATCAAGTTATCCTCTTCCTCATCTTCTGAATCATACCTGGAACAAAGTAATTATTTTCATATACACTCTTAAAAAGTTAACAAGTAATGATAATATTAGTTTATCTAAAATGTATTTTTGATGCTTGATATTTGAAAAAGAGTCTACAAACAGAAGACGTTGGATACAAAAATAAATATTATGATCTTGAAAATGATGGAATTATGGAAATTTAGAAACTCCCATCTAAGCACATGCCTTTTATTGTAATTATTGCCGCATTTTCGACCTCCAGTGCATTTCATGCAAAGTAGCGTGCATGGAACCTTAGCCTTTGAACAGGAGCAACGTGTACGGCATTCAGAGCAACTGCACTTAACCAATTCTCTACAACTGCTCAAATAGAGGGCAGAGAAGACCAGTATGGCACCCACTCCCCTGCAGCTCTGGTCCATCCCCATCCTTCTGGTCCTGGAATGTTATCCATCACTGAGCAGGAACAACCCCAGACTTGCCCTGCCTGATATGCTGAACGGAGACAATGCTGCCTTAATGCCTCTAGTTGGGGGCAAACTTGATAGATTCTGACTTTTTGAAGTAAAGAGAAGCTTTCTAACATGATTGACTGAGAAGTCTTCTCCATCTTTGTAGTAAAGCAATACAGTAAACTTCTCCAGAACTTGAAAAGTCTCGTCATAAATAAACTCTTTTGGTAGTGACATAGCTTGGAAGGCTTCCTTTGCTTCAGAAAATGATTTCCAGGCAGTCTGTTTCCCTTTCACAGCTAATGATGAAGTTACATCTGATCCTGTAAATGCATGGAATCCTCTCAAGGCAGCAGCTTTATCTTCACCTATACTTTCAAACATGGCGTTAATGCTAATGTACCGCTGAGACTTCCCAGCTCCAGAGAGAATCCACATCTTCTGAAGACCAGCAACTTTGAGAATGTGGAAAAAAGAGATTGCCAAGACAACTACATCAGTATTTCCTGTGCAAATAATGTGTTTTTTTTTTTGCTCCATGCTCAACACTATCTCTAGAATTTAGGCAAATCCTGCCATCTGCTTCTTCCTGTTGTCTGTATTTGACTCCATCAATCAAAGTTTTTCCCAATTGAGATGAACGAATGATGCCATCAATCTCAGTAATGATGTGAACCCAATAAAACTCTTCAAGTGACTTGAAAAGTTCGTTCTTATTCTGATTGCAGCAGAGGAAGTTATTCCAATTTTGCGGTAACATATTTCCTTGTGCTACTTGCCGACGAAGACCAACGCCTCTCTTCTCGCTCACAAATTTCTTCAGGAAAGTTTTTGAGTAATTATCCCAAGAAATGTGTATTCATTTTGCATGAAACCACTCAGTATCATACAAAATCCTGTTTTTGAATTCTGTATTACAGTATTCTCCAAATATCCGTGATGTTTTGGGTGGAAGAGCATGTACTAGTGCAGCTCCATCGCAAATTATTGTGTCGCAGAATCCTTCAAACTGTACCGGATCAATGGATTCTTCCAGGATTTTAAGTAGCTAAGATTTCTGACACGATCGCAGAACACCATTTGTGGAAAGAGAAGGTGGAGCACTGGTGTTTTCATGTTCAAAAAACTTGTTCAGATCTAAGTCTCTGTTTTGACATACAATGAAAGCCCTAGAGAAAAGCTCAACATCATTTCTTAAAGTCAGAAATCATTGGAGAGGATTTTTTTTTTCAAATCCAAAGAACTTGGTCCCATTTTTCTGAAATGGAGCAAATACACTCACTTTTGCTTCCTTACTCAAACGTTCTTTCCCATAGTTGCTGTACAGTTGTAAGGCTTCTTCTTCAGCACCTAGTAGAGCTTTAACTCACTCTTTATCCATTATAGCCTTAGTGTCCCAAAACACAAGATCACGAGTTTAGCTCAAAAGGATTTCCGAATTCAATAAAGCTTCCTTTTAATGCATGTTTTTTGTATTTAAACTTGTTTTGGTAAGCAGTATACTGTTCATGGTGAACAATCCTGTTAGTACTGTTAGTTTTGCTCGTTAACTCAAACTCATCTAGAATGCTAACTAATTGTGGCCCAGCCAGCATCCACCTTCTTAACATGGCTGGATCTTGCAACAGACCAACAGCACCATCATTTCCTTTTATAACATCATTGTTTTGTTCATGAGTCTGATCCACAGCGAGTGTAGAAAAGGGACATTTTGTTTTGTGGATAGCAAACTGATCATTGCTAAAGTACTCATTTACACTGGCTGCTGTGTCTTTTAGTTCTTCTAAGACTTTTATGTGGATTAGCAACCAACGAGCAGAGTGGAGATCCATCAGGAAAAACCAAGGTACTAGTTTCTTCATTATTTGGGTGAACAGTTGTTCATAGTTACCATCCCTGATCGACCAAACAAAAGATAAGACAAGTATCTCCAAGTTTAACACTAAAAACCAGAATCGAAAAGTTGGACAGTTTGAACCTTTTTCTTCAATCCATTATTCAAAAGATACTTTTGGGTCTTCTAGTGTAAATGCATCTTTGAGCAGACTGTATAAAACAGCAGCAGTATTCTGATGAATTTCCCTTGCTTTTGTTACATGAGTAACTTTAAGACACGCTTCTTCTCCCGCCTATGTCTCGATTCCAGAATTTTCCACCAGACTAGTCCAACCACTACCCTCAAGAATCTGGCCAAGTACCCTCAGAAAGGCCTGCTCAATATGAAAAGCTGCAAACCTGACTACAAATTTGGATCCACCATAAAATTCAGGCCAGTTCCACTGGATGGATTTAGTAAAAGGCAAATAGAGTTGATCCACACACATGACAGGAATTTGTTTTGGGTTTAAAAACGTTATAATTTTTCTAATTTGGTTAATTCCGTGCTTCAGCATTGACGGCGAAGAACTTTCATTGAATAGAGGTAAAAGAAAGCTACGTGTTAATTCAAATGATGAAGAGCCTACCTTTGAAGCATAGAACGCTGCCCAGGAAAAATCTAAGGGCCCATCTTTTCTGTCGCTGGAAATATGGTCTAGCCATTCTGTTCCATTTTCCATTCGGATCCAAATTTAGAAGTTGACATCTGAGCACAGGGATCTCGCTTGCTATTGGCACAGGAGGTTGCTTGGAAGGCAGTGTTACAGTCTTGACAACATTGTAGCTGTCTGGAAGCTCTGGCACTTTCCGGTTACTTTGATCGACACACGAAATGCTTGTGGCGAAATTACGAGCCTCACCAACTTCTCCTTCGGCGGAATTTGAAAGATAGAAATTGATGTTCCGTGGAAAGACGATCCTGAAGTTGTACTGCTGTAGTTATGATCAATGTTATCGTATGCACCAATGTTATCGTATGCACCAATCACAAAGAGACCATGAAGTAAATTTGAGGGGCATAGGACACCTTCTTCTTGAGCTTCTTAATCCCAAAGTGAGCCAGACTTGCTGTTATCTCCATAATTCTGTTTGGTGATATTGAGAGGCCTCTTTTATGCATGCTTTCAATTATTGTATTATTTCGTGTTCTTCCAAATATAGACAGGACCCATGTATATTGGAACTGGTGGTTCATGACCTTTGTTATGACAAATAATGTTGCCTTTTGGAATGTTTTCACTGTGGTTGAAAACTATCAATTGGCTGATAGTCAAATCAGGCTGAGTTTCTTTAGTCACGTTCTCTTCTGAAGCATAGCCATGAAGTAAAGAACACAATAAAGCAAGAAGTGCCGGAGGAAGACTTGCGGCTTGTTGATCATCGTTCAGATGACCATCAAACATAACTTTTTGCTGGTTATGATCTTTCTAATTTGTTTAGTAAATCTTTCATATGCAACAGCATCATCATCAAGGTTTTCAGAATGAACATTTTTAAAATATTAGCACCATCACGATAAAGAAAGTAATCTCTGCCTGAAAGTTGAGCTTTGAATTGTGGAAAGTGATCGAGAATTCTCTCTCGTAAACGGGTGGTATGTGTGTTGGAAGGTCTTTACTTTCCACTCCCAGAAATTTGCAAGGCTGTTTGCATATAGTATTTAAATGAGCCATTTTGAATACAATCTAAGTATTATCAGATTCAGAGGTCTTGTTTTTTTCTCTTATGAAGTGTGCAACAGAAGCAAATGCCACACTCTCGCAGATAGAGTTGACCTCTTCTTCTTTTACCCCAATTGATGTTCTCAGACAATTGGTCAGGTTTGTGTAGCACTTCGAGTGGTACTTTTCTTCCTTAGCAACCACATCACCACCCTTTAGGAATGGTTTAAGGTTTGTGTTATTGGTGATTTTGACACATCTCTTTAGTTTATCATCTTGTAGAGAGCAATCTTAAATAGAGGTTTTAGAGTAGTGCCCTTTTGATTGCATATAAAACATATTTCATCTTTCATGATGTTTGTGTTTCTTTGCCCTGACTAGTTTTGTTCTGTTGAAATTAAGTGCACACTTTTTATGCCACTTTCCTGTATTTTTTTTAATGTTCCTCATTTAACTTTTGTACATCCAAACCATAAGGCAGTGCACCGAGATTCTGAAATTAGGTTAAATTTTCCGTAAGTGTCCTTAGCCAGCACCAACAAGTGCTTTTGCAGTGTGTAAGGCTGGACAAATCAAGTCTTCATCACTAGATTGTTGACAAATGCAACATTTGGTCCAATCTATAACACAAAGCTCAAGTGGAGATTAAAAGTCAACATTTGCCAGCCGCAAGGCCCTTGAAGTCATTTTGAGAATAATTCAATTCAGTCTAATCTGCAAAAAGGGAAGGTTAAGTGATTTATATGAGTATAATTTTATATTAGAATGAAAACAAATGTAAGAGAAAACACCCACAAAAAACAAAAACAAATAAAATTACAAGACGAACACTAAAATCAAGGTAAATATTTTTTTTTAACTATGCAGAAACCTTAATGTTTAGGGAAAAGTAAATATGATAAATAAATGTACTTATAACCTTTTGAACAAAAAAAGAAAAATTAAAATCGAACCATTAGGAGCTGAGATACAACCAATTCCAGGACACCAAAATGGCAGCCATAAATAGCCGCCATTTTGGTGTCCTGCACGGATTTTAATGTGGCTCCCTATCTGAAAAGGTCTCTTTTGACCTCATTTATTACCACAGAAAGTGGCATATTCCAATCAAAAAGTGCAGCTTTTTTTTAATGTACCAGACACACTAATAGGCTCGATGTGTGGATGGATGTATATAGAAACAGCCAACTATGGAAACACAAACTCATTGAAATCAGTTGACCTTGGTCTATGGGGATTAGGCGGTGACCATTCACTTCCGGAAGATTAGTTTGAATCCTGGCTAGGAGGGATTTTTAGTTTTCATTTGGTTTGAAACCAGGTGAGGTACTAATGACTATTGAGTTTAATATAAACTATCCCAGGCACTAAAAATCACACTTAAATTAAAATTGTTATAAATATTATAAAAAAGTGTTTTCTGTTTACATTTTTAAAGTATATTTTGTAGGTTAGTTTTGTTTCATTGGTATGAAAACTACTTCCAAATATATTCTATAGCAGTGATCTTCAAACATTTTAGAAATGCAATCCACTTTTTAGAATAATACACTTTTGAGACCCATCTCACTTTAATGGACATGGGGAGGTATTTTTTTAATTTAGTTTTTTACTACTGTTTAGTTTAAAATCAATTATTAACTTTACTATAACTATCTATAAAGCTTGTTCGGTTGGTGCGGTTGTTTCTGGTTTTTGTTGATGACAGCATTGACGTCCATGCTGGAGGTACAATCATGAAACCTGATTCTCGTATCAGGAAATCAAGCTACTTAGTTTTTACCTTTAATTTAGTTTTTTAATTTTCAATCTTTTAATAATTTTCTTATTCCAAATAGTTACAAAATATTCACATCTAAAATACTTTTTGCGATCCACCAAAAATCGACTCGCGAGTTACAATTTGAGAACTACTGCTAAAGGCATTAGATGCTTAAACATTTTTGGGGCTTAGACCTCTTCCCCTTTCTTTCTATAGTTTGGGGTCTTCACCGCACCAAACACTTTACACTTTATCAGAGGGGTCCATCCACTACTGTAATGGTGTTCTTCACAAGCAAATATTTCTACCACCACTATTTCTTTTAACATCATATCTTCCTACCCGTTTGGTCTATACCCTTATGTACTAATTAGGGTAATGACTTTAGGAAAGGGTAAAGTATAACTTAATTTGTGTAAAGTTAGAGTGTAAAACCATTTTGGAAAACCCACCCCAGTATATTTGACCGAGATTCAAACCTCGATATCCCCATCATCTGCAATCTAGTCTACTGCAAGAGTAGCGCCTTAAACCATGTGTCCACCGAACCTATTGAATGTTATATTATTCTCATGGGTTATTTATTAATTTAGGTACTTCACCTCAATGCTGTTCCTCATAGTTTGACTTTCTGCTCTCTACGTGGTGACATCGCCGTGTGCATTGGGAAACATCTCTATAAAATATATTATAAAAAATGTGAGTTTGGAATTATTCAACTAATACTTTAACATTATTAACAATTCAATGCTCTCTTAAAATTCTACGAAACTTTCTTGAATAATTTAAAATTAGTTAAGTGTAACGCTTTAAAGAAAACCTCTTTTCACTTTTCATGTTAATAATTTTATGAAGTGAAAAAAAGTTATCTATTTACTTCATACTGACTAAAATCATATTACGCTTAAAATTTAGGTTCAATTATAGTTTTTTTTTATAAATATATTTGTAAATTTGAAAAATGACACCTAGACACAGGAATCGAACCATGGACCATGTCCAGGTGTCATTTTTCAAATCTACGAATATGATACTTGTTACGGCTACATCCCTAGCTAAAAGACCATTTCCATCTTCTAAGCTCTGCTAATCTTGTAAAATTAAATGTACGAGCGATAGCTCACCTCCATATTATTTTGTAGTTAAATTTGACACTGTCTTATTGGTTTTATTAGTGTGTCAATTATGTTGCAAGTTTACCTATAACTTGTTTAGTTAATACATTAAACATTAAAAAGAGGAGAGAAGGGCACTCACCAGAAAACTGTAGGCCTCAAAGTTCACAGTTAAAAACACAACAAACACATAATTAATATGAAATTTTCAGAGCATAAAAGTCCCATTCTTCTGCAGAAGAGAGTAAAATAAAGTATTTTCAATGTTTAATTCAATACACCTGTTTGGTGCCATTCTTCCTGTGTACTGTTAATAGAAATGGGACCTCTGTATGCTCAAATCCCAAAGAATATTTGAGATTCAAGATAAAAGTGTTTTTTATACTAAATTTTTAAATGTTATTTCTTTTAGGGTGTTTGTATTACTTGTAGCTTATTTGATTATAGTAAAAACCTAAACTGCAGACTACATTAATAAAAAGTTGGATTCAACCCATCTTCAAAATAATGCGAGTGTCTTTTCACACCACAGTATTAAAATAAAAAGTAATATTTACATAAGCTGCATTCTACTCTTAAGGCTGAAGGGGGCACAAGTATTTTTACAGTTTTTATAGAATATGCATTTTTTGGCAAAAATAAATCAAATATTTTGCCAGTAGCAACATGAAGTTTAGTTTTCTGCACAACAGATCTTGAATATCTGTCAAGGGTGTCCTGGAATTTTGTCAAAACTTTTTAAATAAAGAGAAAAAGTGTTGACAAAACTCCAGAACACCCTTGAAAGATATTCAAAACTGTTGATACTAGCATGTGCGGAAAACTAAAACTCTATGTTGCTACTGGAGAAATATTTTATTTATTTTGTTCAAAAAAATGTAATGCTTATAAAAACTGTAAAATTACTCGCGCTCCCTTCTACCACACCTTAAGCTCAGTTATAAACATGTCTGCCTACTAATTTAAGACCTTAGGTTTTATTCATAGCCAAGGAAAATTAGGGTTGGTTTCCTTTTGTTGAGTGGCAATTAGACAGTTTTTAAATCTGGTTGCTTTGTTTTTGTCTTGTGATTAATTTAGAACTATTATTAGTAATTAAATACTAGGGGTTTAAGAAGGTCATATTTTTAAATGTGAAACAAAGTCGAAGTAAAATTTGAAACACATGAAGAAAAGATTTGCAAGTTGAAGTTTAAGACGAGGTTTTTAAAGTTGTCACAAAATACTTCTTTAAATTTTTAAATGATTCATTAAGTGGAAATAGATAAAGAGAAAAACAAAGCATCTACATTCTTTTATGCTGATAAATATGAATTTATATATTCTTAGGCTATACATGTCATATATTCCAAATAAAAGTTTTTAATTTTGAATAGTAATACAACTTTTCAATGATGAGTTATTTCATATCTCAAAAAAGTTACGGAGATATGATCAAAATTGAAAATTTCCACTTATCTAACGTACCCTTTAAGTCATTTTAGCAGGAAAATGAAAATTACTATTTTTTTAATCTTAAATAATCCTGAATACCAAATTTAATCAAAATCTTTAGAGCAAATTTTGAGAAAATCGATTTTATCTCTTTGTTGCCCTTCAGTTAACTACCATTAATATAACGGTTAGACATCTAATTGGTTACCAAGTTTTAGCCCAATCGGTAAAATGGTTTCGGCTCTAGTCCAATATAGAGACAGTAAAACCACTTTTTCGGTTTCAGTGGTTCATGAAACATTGACATTTATCAAAATCTCGAGTTTGATTTATTTGATGATCACAATCCTTCCTCTGTCCGAAGGGTGAGAGAGAATATATATATATATACATACATACACATGCGCGCGCGCACACACACACACACACACACACACACACACACACACACACACACACACACACACATACACACACACACACACACACACACAATCCCCAGGGTTGGCAAGAAACTGTTGCATCCACACAGAGTCAAATTGAAAACAGGCTGCATTTAAAATACTTAATTAGTTTATGAAGCCACGTGACTTAACACAAGGAATATTTCTATAAATAAATGGTATGACACAATTACACTAACTTTCTCATATTGTGTATTAAGAGCTTCAAAGAAAATGATTAAAGATAGGTTTTTAGTAAACTACTCTTAAATAAGTTTTACGCATAAAAACAAATATATCATCTTGTTAATTACAATAGTAAATCTTTAAACCAAATAGTTGAATTTCTTCCAAACAAATTTCATATTTAAAAAAATAAATTATTTATAAATCACTCTAAAATTATTTATAGTTTAAAAAATAAATAGGTATTATTATTAAACATGAAAACATATTCCCAGATACTCATTCTAAACTCAATATTTAAGGCCAATTTTGAAAATTTTCATATTTTCTATAATTTGTCATAAGTAAACGCTTAAGAAATTTGGAACTCAAAAAAATTACTCATCGGTAAACTACCCTTAATTCGAAAGCTAGGGTTATAATAAAAAGAAGTCCTGAGGTATAGCCCTATACAATCTAAATATCAAGTTTGAACAAAATCCATCAAACTGTTTTGGATCTGTAGCCATGAACAAACAAAGAGATTTGTAAAATCCACTTTTTTTGGGTTTGGGATCAGATAAAATGTAAAAATTCATCATAATCGTGAGTTTGATTTTTTTTTCGTGATTTCAATACTTTCTCTTGATATGAAAAAATAAAAATCATCTAATATTAAAATTGTCATAATTTGTCATAGAATCTCTCAAAAAGCATTAAAAGTGAAGTCCTTAAACTAATTTTGTTTAAAATGTCATATTTACAGATTTGTCAAGAAAGTACAGAAACAAGATAGAAATATGTAATTTACCAGAATCGGAAGAAGAAACCCCTTACCCATTTATAAAAGAAAGTTTAGGTGTGGTGCCTTGTTTTAGCCAAATTATGGCATTAGATACCAAACCATCCATTCCCACATTCTCTCCTGATGATTCACTTGACCAGAGTCAAAAGAGACAGGTAAACCATCAACAAACAGGTAGTTATTCTTCTTTTAATAATTAGTAGAGGTAATATAATCAGGAACCCTAATTTTGATATGTGCGAGTCACTAGCGTATTTCTCTCATCTTGCACACAATCTCGAAAACCCCTAATTTTGAAACTTCTGCACTGCGAAAACTGACGTCACATGATCGAATAGCGAGTGGATTCCTCACACCATGCGAGACCGGCCTTGTCTGTCGAGTAGAGCATAATATAGCAAAATGGATGCCATCCCCCTCTTCGGTTGCAACCTTCTGAGAGTGATTTTGTTGAAATAAACCTACCATTGTACAAAATAGGTTTACAGAAGAAAAAAAATATGATTGCTTTGTACACTTTATTAAATCTTTCAATAAAAATATTTGTTTGGGTGAAAATATAATGATATATTTTAATTTTTTCAAATTTAATTAAACCGTCGATTTGGCTGAGTCGGTAGAGTGACATTCTCATAATCTTAAGGTCGCGTGTTCAAATCCTGTCATCTCCCATTTTTTTTCTAACTTATCAGACTTTAAACTTTAGTTTTAAAACATTGTATAATAAACATATAATTTGTTTTAAATATTTTTTTATAGAAATATACAAGGTATTTGAGCCTACGTAGACTACCATAATATCCTTCTTTAAAAATAATTTAACAAGGTAGAAAATTAAAAACAGTACATTAATTTTGATTTTTTTTATGTACGTGACTATTTAAAAATTTAATGAATAGGTTTATGACATAAAAATGTACATATTTAAAAAAAGGCTAAGCAAGCTAATTATTATTCGCATAGTAAAAGCCATTAGGACATATTTATGTTTTAAAAATAGTTGCGAAAATAAAATAATATTTTACTGAATTCTAATTATTAACAAGTGATTTAAATTCAGACAAAAAATTAAAATATTATAATCGAGGTGGGATTGATCCCGTGAAATTCTGAGTTTCGGACAAACATGCTACCAAGTGAGCTAAAGTTGACATTGGGCAGGATGGTTTAACTTCTACTCATATAACCTGAGAAAATTTTGAGACAACAAGCTTAGATGCAAACAACTGGAAGATGGTTTCCTAATAAAACCAAACAAATCGTTTTACATGATGCACTCAATACAATAATAGTGTTTACTTTCAGTTACGTATCTTGTATAGTGACGTGTTGTGGCATCTCATCGCCTCAATACTTTGGCACGTCATGGTTTTACAGTGTTGTCAGATTGAAAACTCAGTCGCAAGCGAAACAACACTACACCAACTCGCACGACAGTAGAAACCTTTCAAAATTATCTCTATGTTGGTACAGCCTGTGATTTGCGAGTTTGCTCGCTAGAGAGTATTTTCACAAGTTTCACAAGTCCTGGGCCTATATTTTGATGACATGTCATCTTTTTATTGTTCATCACACACGATACTAATAAGTATATAAACTCTGTTCGCGATCTTCTGATGGTAGAAATATGTATTTTAGAAGTAATTTTTTGGTCATTTTATAATTTTATGTCATATTTGCTTGGTTTTCTTGCTTTTAAAGTCATTTTTAGGCATTTATAGGAATTTTTGAGTATTTTAAAGGCATTCATATTACTTAAGTATATTTTGTAATACTGACCCGACACCTTAGCTCAGTCAGTAGTGTGTCTGCCTACTGATCTAAGGGTCCCGGGTTCGATTCCGGCATGGCCGAACAATTTTTAATTTGTGAAATGTGGGTTTACTCTTTCACATTGATACATTTATAGCTGGGGACTGGTTGTTGTGACTGTCCTAGTCTAAGTTATATTATAAGGCATATTAAGCTACAACAGGCCTAGCAAGCCGTTATTAGAAAATATATAGCTTGAATAAAAAAAAAAAAGACCCAAACCATAGGCTGAAAACAGTAATGGATGTATAAATTTGGTTATACTATCAATATTTTATAAATGCATACATGATTTTAACACACAGTTGTCGGAACAAGACTTAGGTAATGAACTTTGTATCCTCTTTGCTTGTAAGTTATGGTTGGTAATTAAACATTCCTGCTGAGATATTGCAACTAGCTGGAGAGGGTTGTGTTGGAAGGGGGTAGCTATTATTTCTGAAGCAGATATTTGTAAATCAATATTATATTTAGCAGATGGTAAGAATTTAGTTGTTAAGGACTTCATTGCATGGATAATTGTGAGTTTAATTTGTAAAGCATGTGTTTGATTTAGTCTTGTGCATTTATTATGACTCTTTGTTAATATTTTTAGACCATATTTTGAAAATTTGAAGTCATCTTTTAGAATTTTAAGATCATTTAGTAAGTAATTTTTTGATCATTTTTAGCTCATCAAAATCCGGGCCTTGGTAATAAACATCTAAAGAAGTGGTTTAAAAGATCTTATTATCCCCTCCCGATTATGATAAATTTTCAAAAATAGTTGAATAAAATATTATATCTCTTTATCACCTCAACACAGAAAAACATGCATCTGCCAAACAATTTTTGACCCTAAAATAAATGTTTGTTTCTCTCAACATGCTTGCTAGCATAAGAAATACTACCCATAACACAGGGAAAACATTAAAAAATAATAAAGTGACATGATAAAAGGATTCAAAACGATACCTCGCTTCACCTTCAACACAAAGGTGGTGATGTGCTGGATTATTATTTATTTATTTTTTAGCGCTGCGTCTTACCTGTTCGGGTTATAGGGGCCTATGCTGGTCTCTGCTGGATTAAATAATTCTAATTCCATAAACCTAAATAGTAAATATTCAATCAAAAATATAACTTTTAAGGAAAAAACTTTTTTAAATTTAGAGGTAAATGATTGTAAACATTGAAGAATTTTCAAGAAAGGAGAATAGGAACAAATAAACTATTTTGCCCAGTGGCGGTAGCATAAAGCGTGAGCTCTGTCTTTCCTGCACTTTCTTTCTTGTATAAAATTAAAGAACTAAGGATAAATATTCATTAAATTAGGTGAAAAATGACAAATTGGACACGGGAAGTTAACATGAAACTTTTGGCTTAACGTGCCAGTGCTCTACCACTCAACCATTCTGGTTCCCGGTTTCGATCTCCGTGTCCAGGTTGTCATTTTTCACTTAATTGAATTTAATTCAGTTATCAGGATTGGTCCTGTGCATTACCTTATCCTATCAGTTTGTGATACACAAGGATAAATAATTGCAGATGTACCGCTATCAGTCAAGGGATGATGATATAGTCGGAATTATCAGAGGAAGATACACGTCCCACCGAAATGTCCCTCGAAGAGAGCTCCTTGGTTCAAAAGCCTGGAAGGCAATGCTTGATAAACTATTGAGTGCGCCAAAAGAATTTCCAGGGGAGTTGAAACCTCTCGACATTCAGCGACTGAGAGAAGTGAACAAGAGCCGTGTATTTGATTTAGTGCAAGAGTACAAAACTTTGTTTGGTATGTTTTGAAATATTTAATATGATTTACTTTTTTTTCTTTTCTTTTTACAACAGCTTCATACTTAATACCCTTCTGGGCTATATGCATATTTTGCACATTAATGGGGTAGGGATGAGGAAGGTAGAATTTAGAGGGAATATATCCACATTTGCATGGAAAAGCCACCCTTAACTTTCAGCCAAGATTTGAACCCTGGCCTGTTTATCATTGAAGATACATGCTGTTGCAAGAGTACTGCCTTAGAACAGTGGTCGCAACCCTGGGGTCTCGAGTTATCAAGGGATCACCATCATTTTTTTTAATAGATAACAAAGAAGATATGTAAAACCCCTATTAGAAATGATACAGCCTTTGTAATCCTGTATATAAATGTTACACACAATAAAATTACTCTGGCTATAGATATCTAAGAGCCGTAGAAACATTTAAATAGTACCAAAAACTCAGTGAAAATGTAAACTATAAGAGGAGAAGGCCTCGTGTAAGCAGGAGGAAAACGTTTAAATTTTTTAAGTATAACTAGCCAAGGAATATACGAGGTTTTTTTTAAAGTAAGGACCGTTTTGCATTAAAAATGAACTACTAAATTTTTTGGGTATATTTTTTTACAGATTCCACACACTTTCAGCTACTTTTCAACATAATTTCTGTTGTTAATAAAATATTTTGCGTATTGTGAGGTTAGTTTTTGTGGACCCTCGTCATAGAAGTCTGCCGCCAGTGAGGAAAGACATTCCTGAACTGTTGTTTTCACTTCGTCGGCGGTGTGGAAATGCCTGCCCATATCTTTTAAAATACCGCACATTCATTCTTTCGCGCATGTGCGCTGACAAAAATATACACAGCTGCGTGTTATCTAACTTTGACGTAACTTCGCCTCGCAATCCAGAATAAATGCCGCGGCCTGTTGTCTGCCGGAATGTTGTTGATTCATGATAATGCAAGGCCCCAGTTTGCTGCTCAAATGCAAGCTCTCGTCGAATCTTTTGGCTGTTAGAGATTGGATGACCCCTCCTACAGCCCTGACCTTGCGCCTAGTGACTACCATCTTTTCCTGTATCTGAAAAGATCCCTCGCTAGCAAGCATTTCCACACCAACGACGAAGTGAAAATGATTCAGGAATGGCTTTCCTCGCTGCCGGCAGACTTCTATGACGAGGGTCTATAAAAACTTATCTCACAATACAACAAATGTTTAAATAACAACGGAAACTATGTTTAAAAGTAGCTGAAGGTATGTAGAATCATATAGAAAAAAAACAAAAATATTTAGTAGTTCCTATTTTATTGCAAAACGGTCCTTACTTAAAACACCCTTCGTAGTATATGTTGTTGTTATTGTTATTAGTATCAGTATCATCTTCATTATTATTATTATTCAGTGTTATGTCTTACGACAGGTCCATTCCTTTTGTCAGTGAAACCTAGACCTTCAATGCACCCTGTCCTGTGCCTCCTCCTTCAGCTCTCAGAATTTTATTCTTTACTGCAAGTCACTTAGTATTTGAATCCTCTCTTCTAAGCTCCTCTTTCCCTCAACCTTTCCTTCTATGATGTCATGCATAAGACAGTTCCTCCTAAAGATGTGTCTGATCCAATTTGCTTTGCGCCGAAGAATCACATCCAAAATGGTTCTCTTCTAACCCAATATTCTTATGACTTCTTCATTAGTCACCCTGTCTATCCATCAGATTTTCTCAAGCCTCTCCAACACCACATTTCATATCTTCATATTCTTCCATCTTCTAGATCAGTTTCTACCAAATGCACATTTCATCAGTTCTTCATTCCAAAATCAACTTGCTGGTCAGCAGTAATCTCTTCTTGTTGAAACTTCCTTGGCCATGGCGATCCTTGACCTAATTTCTTTAGTGCAGCAGGCATCCTTTGTCAGCAGACTTCCCAGATACTTGAACTTCTCTACGTTTTCCAACTCTTGGTTTTCAATTTTGATTTTCAGTGGCTCTTATTTTTTGAAATCATCATCACTTTTGACTTCTCAATGTTGATCTCCATGCCTTATATCTTCTCACATATCCACTAGATAGTCCATCATTTGCTGTAACTCTTCTTTATTTCTGGACAGCAATGCTAGATCATTTGCATATTTTATTGTTTGATGATGCGTCCTCCTATCCTGAAATTGCCACGTCCCTCTAGGGCTTCCCTGACCAGCCACATGCCATACAAGTTGAACAGACTAAGTTACACACAGCATCCCTGTCTCACTCCTCTTCCTATCTCTACGCTGTTGGTCTCTCCATTTAGCCTCACCTTCACTTGCTGTCACTGGTGCAGGTTTGCAATCAGCCTTCTGTCCTTCAGTTGATGCCGATCTTCTTGAGTATTTCCATCAGTTTCTTCCATTTCACTCTATCAAACACCCTCTGCCATTCAATGGAACCAATATAGACCTCTTCCTTGACTTCCGGCACGCTTTCTGAAATTATTCTTGCATACCGATGGCATCTCTGGTTCCTTTTCCTTTTCTGAATCCAAATTGGTCTTTTTCCATCACACTTTCTATTTTCTCTTACATTCGCATGTAACTATTCTTGCCACGATCTTCCCCACATGAGAGATGAGGCTGATGGTCCTGTGTTCACTGTATTCCTTGGCTTGCTTCTTCATCTTCTTTAAAGCCACCATGGTTACATCTAGAAATTCCTTGGGCCATTCTCCTGTTTCGTAGATTCTATTTATAAGTTTTTTCAATAAGGAAAACCTCTTTTCACTATATGAGGCTGTACCGTGGAGAGACTAGCCCTGCTCCGTCTACAAATATTACTCACCCCAGCCAACGGACGTGCTGCAATTTCGTATTAGAACAATGATCGCGGCTCTAACGACCAGAATCAACAAACGAACTCGGTGTGGGAAGTCGGCATCTAACTCAAGTTTTGGACTGAAATGCGCAAGAGTGCCGTACCTGTGGATACCGGTGGTCTGAAGTGACTCCCCCCCCCCCTTCTTTTGGAGGCGTGTCTGTCTCAACATCGCTGTGCACAGGCGCCAGACACATGAAATGATAAACCATTATGACGTCATTTTCTCCTCCCCTTGTTTCCTCCACTGAACAAGATCGGATATAAGCGTGTGTGTTTCTATGGAGGCCACTCTTTGATGCCTGATAGATGTTAGGCATAGTTGGGCGATATGTAGGCCCCTAGGACTAATTTAACGTAAGTTTATCTACAAATGTAGGAATTTATTCTTCAGACCATATTGTTGTATTATTCAGGTTAGGTTCTAATCTTGGTGCAGATCTGCTGTATTCATGTAATTCTTGCCTTCAGGCCATATTGTTGTATTATTCAGGTTAGGGTTCTAATCTTGGTGCAGATCTGCTGTATTCATGTAATTCTTGCCTTCAGGCCATATTTTTGTAATATTCAGGTTAGGGTTCTAATCTTGGTGCAGATCTGCTGTATTCATGTAATTCTTGCCTTCAGGCCATATTTTTGTAATATTCAGGTTAGGGTTCTAATCTTGGTGCAGATCTGCTGTATTCATGTAATTCTTGCCTTCAGGCCATATTTTTGTAATATTCAGGTTAGGGTTCTAATCTTGGTGCAGATCTGCTGTATTCATGTAATTCTTGCCTTCAGGCCATATTGTTGTATTATTCAGGTTAGGGTTCTAATCTTGGTGCAGATCTGCTGTATTCATGTAATTCTTGCCTTCAGGCCATATTTTTGTAATATTCAGGTTAGGGTTCTAATCTTGGTGCAGATCTGCTGTATTCATGTAATTCTTGCCTTCAGGCCATATTTTTGTAATATTCAGGTTAGGGTTCTAATCTTGGTGCAGATCTGCTGTATTCATGTAATTCTTGCCTTCAGGCCATATTGTTGTATTATTCAGGTTAGGGTTCTAATCTTGGTGCAGATCTGCTGTATTCATGTAATTCTTGCCTTCAGGCCATATTTTGTAATATTCAGGTTAGGGTTCTAATCTTGGTGCAGATCTGCTGTATTCATGTAATTCTTGCCTTCAGGCCATATTGTTGTATTATTCAGGTTAGGGTTCTAATCTTGGTGCAGACCTGCTTTATGCTTGTAATATTCATGATAGGGTAGTAATCTTGGTAAAATGTTTAAGTATTTATTTGTTACCAGTTTGTTTATTAATAGGAGAGTCGGAGCTAGTGGAAAGTCAGATGGCTGTGATTCTTGGTTTTTATAGTAACTATTTTGCGGGACTTATTAAATATCTTTTGGGTTGTTTGATGACTCTCAGGTATTTATGCTCGCAATTCCGCGAGACATTTGTAAATTAGGATAATTAGCTAACCGTTATAAGCTCATATTATGGCTCATATTTTTGACCTTGTTTTATTAGTGATAGCAAATATGAGGTTAAGTTTAGTCATTATTGACACGTTGATATTTTTATGGTCAAGGATGCAAAGCTTTTGCCACGCCTAGCTTAGTCTGGCGTTCGCTATTGCCACGCCAGTTGTATGGGGGAATTGACCATCCTTCCGGATGTTGTAAATTATGGGCAATATATTATTTTATATAAATTTTCTCTTTAACTTGTTGTAAATAACCACATCAATAAATTAGCCGTTGGGCCATGATTGTTAACTATTCTTCGTTCTGGTTTATATTTAATTGTATGAAATCTTCCCTTAGGCATAGTTGTTTATATTCAGGTGAGACTAGGGAGATACTGGGCTTGCAGGGAATAATCATTAAAGATACCTTGTGACTACTCTTCTATTTGTACTATTAGCGACTGGCTGCCTGTGATAGATGATTAGGGGCTTAGATTGTACTAGTAAGAGACACAGCCCGCAGCCGGTGTGCTTGAAGACAATTGCATTATATTTGGAAGAAGGTACAGGAAAGGTGAATAGAAAACTTTCCGGTACCTTCTTCCAAATATAATGTATTTATAAGTTTTGTCAGAGCCATTAATTCGTTATTTCCCAGTTCCATCAGAAGGTGATATGGTAGGTCATAATCTCTAATAGCTTTCCTTATTTTTTGTCCCTTATGGCTCTCTGCACTTCATTCTTTAAGATGCTCTGTCGTTTTTTGTCTTCCTCTACCCCTTCTTACGCTTTAATTTCTAGGTTTCCTGGTCAATTTGTGGTTGTCTAGGAAAGATAAATGTCTTATTAGTTGCAGTTTATTAAAGCACTGTTTTTAATTAAAAATATTTATTTATTCCTGATTACATTTCAAAAATAATTCTTTATTATAAATGAGTAGTTTTTTTTAACATCACTATCAATTACTATGACATGCAAATTAGTCAAAAAAATTTAGATTTTTGGCTCAGGAAAAAGTTGGGGCATGCAACAGGTCATTTGCAGAAATATTATGATACATGTATGACTAAAATTCTAGCGCATTGATAAATCATTAAGTAGGGCTTAATCTATAATAAATTCCGACCATCAATAGTTGAAATAGGCCAATTATGGTATGATCCCATTGCTCATAAATGGTAATGGCAATTATTTTATATTCTAGGAATGCCTATGGTGCTAAAAGTTAAGTAGTATGTATTTTACTGAAACATACATCACATAAGGGTCTTAAAACTACACATGATTTACATCTTCTATTTCTGTGCAGGTGGCAGTTTGTTGGAAGTAAAAGAACAAATGCGAGACATGCTATTTGACTTCCATTCTCAACCTCAAGTCACACTTGGTTTTATTCCTAACTCCGTGCTATTAAAACTACTGGGCCTTCTCCGCTCTTCCACATGGAAGCAATGTCCTAGCTCTGTCCAAATCCAGCCGACTAAACAACTCTACGAGCAGTCAGCAGTACGATCTTTCAAATATTGTGTTTAAACTCTCTATTTGCCACCACCCTTCATTGCTCTCTAGGAATGAGGGATGTAATTGAGATAAAATATACATTAAAAATCACAATGTGGTAAACCACTCCAAGTAATTAACAGTTCAACAAGTAGACTTAACCGAGATTCCAACCAAATAATGGTAGAAAGATGTTTAGTTCCCCCAATTGGACAATTTATACAACATATTCTATTAAAGTAACAGTTGTCTTTTAATTATGTATATTATTACTATTGTGATTTATTTATAAATCTTTATTAATTTCAATAGAAAAACTAATCTTCTCTGAATGGGAATGAGGTAGGTTTTGTTTAGAGCTATTTCCAAAATAATTTAAATTTTTTTTAAGCATTAAGACACTTAAGGTTCCCATTCACGAGGTGATATATGAAGCAATTTGGTTGGCATTGTGATTGCTCTGAAATTGCTGGCGGATTGGTATCCCCCATTAACGAGGTGACTATCCAAGCAATTTGGTTGTCAACCGAGATTTTCCTCTATCATATTTTCATCAGTTCAACGTAGACTTGTGACGTGCGAGCATATACTATCAATGATTGCAGTTTCATGCCCTATTATTATATGTTTTTAAGGCAATACAATATGTTTAGAAGAAGTCTTTCAAAAATAATGGGTTTAGAAATTCTTTTTAAAATATCCTGTTCCTTGTTTCCTAACTTCTCTCTTTCCTCAACAACATTATCGGAATCGGCCATTTAATATTGAAAAATAAACTAGACTCATTGTCAAAAAACAAAGCCGAAATACTAGTAAATTAATTAAACTATTATATCAAACTTGCACTCACTCAACCTACTGTAGGGAAAAACAACACGTGCAAAGCAAAACAGGTGCTATGCGCATGCGCACATCTAGGAGGGTGGCAGTCAGGTCGCATTCATTCATTCACGGTGCAACCACATTGCCGGAGAGGGCAATCTGGAGATTGCCTTTGTTCACTGTCGAGGCAATATTTGGGCAATTTGGTCAAAAGCGATGAGATTGACAACCTGATTGCTTCAAGATGGCATCGTTAATGGGCTCCTTAAGGCTTTGAGCAAAAATATAAATGTAGTCAGATTCTAACCCATGTAATTAAATTGACTAAATTTGCTTTGGTGGTAGCATTAATTATGTTTTTAATAGTACTATAGTAGTACCTCAAGCATTGATCTTTTATGTGACTGAAATAATAAACAAAATTGGTAATGTGATGATAGCAATAAAATATGTACAACAAATAACAATATTCATAAATTGAAAAATGACACCTGGGCATGGTAATCGAACCTGGGACCCTTGGCTTACCGTGCCAATGCTCTACCACTGAGCTGTCCAGGATTCGTTCCTTACTCAGAATCATTATTTACTTACAGTTTAAGGCAGCATATATACAATATATATTTTACAAATGTAAAGTTTATATTTTAATCAATAAATCTTTCATTTCAAGTATTAAAAATTTATAATTCACAATAAGCTATCACAAGGCAAAACTCTGCTCTTACTATTTTCTTTTAGCACTTTGTTTTACTACCTGTTTGAGTGATATGCAGCTGTTACAAATCTAACATATGAGATCCAAAATATAATTGATCCCATAAAGGACAAGAAGAAGTTCAAAACTGGTAGCTATGCAACTAGTGAAAGTACTATAAGGCCTCTGACTTGGAGCTGTGTAGAGTCCACTGGGAAAGTCTTGTGATGAGGGAAAAACACTTGTGAAACTATGGTGTGAAAAATTTCAAGTTTGCTTTCATAGATAGATTCATTTAGGGCTCAACATTTTAGGATTTTTTTTGTAAATATTTTAAAGTTGGGTCGAATCCACTATTTTATGAATCTGAATCTCCAATTTGCCTTAAAATACCAAATCTCAATTTCTAATTCGAATCACGGAGAAAAATTATGAACATAATAGGAAATATAAAAATAATAGAATAATAAAATACAAACAGTAACTAAATGTTAACATTATTTCTTATAATCCATTCATAACATTCATACATTCAATTAAGTGTTAAATTACTGGTCTGGGGCCTGGTTGTTAAGTTTATCCTATTATTATAGTTGGTTCTGAGATCTAAAACAAATTTCACATGGAAAAAAAATCGAACATCCTTGAGGATTTGAAGGTCCCATCCCTAATTGTAATATTCTTCATACTTACTAGCTATAATTATTTCTGAAAAACAATCGAGGCAAATTGTAGGAACAGGACACATACATTTCCTTTAATCATTGTTACAGGCAAACAATATTGTGGTTCAAGTGAATCATACATCAGGTAAATCGTTACATTGGAGAATGATTGATTGAGGTTTTATTATGGATTATTAATATTTAGATGATGAATGAAGGAAAGTAAATGTAAATTCAATTTTTTTCACACCATATCTTTCTACCCATCATCTATATTTGATTATATTTATAAAGTAAGGAAGAGAAAAGTAGAATTTAAAGAAAATTTTCCTTCATTTGCATGAAGTGAGAATAGGAAACCATTTAGGGAAAAACACCCTCAATTAGGGATGGACGGGAATGACATTTTTATATCGGGACGGGAAACGGATGGGAAAATGAGTCAAAATATCGGGATCGGGACAGGAAATTATATAAATGATGCTTTAGATTAATTCTAGATTAAAAATATATGTTGTTTTTATACTAATATGATAATCTTGTAAAAGCTTTGACATAATTAAATATAATACAAAAAATATATCATAAAAACATAGTAATATAGATAGGGGTGTGTGAATATTTTATTGAAACAAATAGCAAAAAAAATAAAAAAATTGGACAAATATTGAATAATACAAATCGGATAATTTAATTAGAATACATAATTTTTATTAGTTAATCTCTTTTGAAAATTGTGTTTTATACTTAGATAATTATTGGAAGAGTGCAAAAGATATAAAAAGTTATTTTTTTTAACCTCTTCTTAAAGATTATTTTATTCTAGGTTTGTGTTTTGGATTACAATATTGTTAGAGTATTATTTAGTTATGAAAACCCTTAAATGTTCTCTAAGTTTAAAACATCTTAAATGTTTTAGGTCTAAAACACTTAAAGATTATCTAGGTTTTAAACCCTATTAGTATTATTTAGGTATGAAACCCTTTAAATGTTCCCTAGGTTTGTACCTTTAAAATTTTATGTTTGACACCCCTTAAAGGTTATTTAGTTTAACACCCCTGTAATATCTACTCTTTGATTGCTAACAACAGATGTTCATAAATAGTTGACCTTGGCAATTACTCCTTCCCCCTTAATTTATATTCTGCAAAAGATGGCCGAGTATAATATATTTCTGTCCTTCTTTAATCTTTCAAACTTTCTTGCTTGCTGAGTCTAACAAATAACTGTTGATAGACAGAGCTCAATATGTCACGAGCTTCCAAGCTTGTTTGTCTCACCACAGGCAGTAAAATCCCCCTCCAAGTTTGCTAAAGAACAAAGATGATGACTGTTTCCAATAGAGATTGACCCAAATATTACCAGCTTGAACAATAAGCGGGATTTATTTCCTGCCCGAACCCATGCCAGGAAAGGGTATTTCCCGCCCGACTCTCGGGAATGGATAAATTACCGACATATTCCCGAGGGTTCGGGATCCCCATCCACTCCTACCCTCAATACATTGGCCGAAATTCAAGCCCCGACATCATTATCTTTGTCAAACTAGCCTAGACTATCTTGAGGCTAAGGGCGGTATGTAAGAACGTTAGTGAATGCTTAGTGGACCATAGTGTGGTCACAAGCATACTATCGCTCCACCTTTAACCTATGATGACGCAAGCAAACCCACGCTAGTGTCATCAAAGCATCCACTTATCAAGTTCTTGCATATGGCCCTATATCTGTGTGCACACCAATGTGTTTATTTTTATGTTTATATACAAAGGATAGTAAGTGGCTGATACATTTTGACTTTACAGTTTTGATCACGTTAAAAAAAAATTCCAACAAATAAAGGAAAATGACTAGATGCTGATTTATTTTAACTTCAATTCTTAATGTTCAGTATTTTTAATTAATCCCACAGGATTCTGAAGGAGATTATGGTGAACATAGGTCGAGGAGGCCGCTGATTATTGGTTCCTTTGTGACAGACATTTTACTGGAAAGTGTTGTAACTTCACAAGTGAAAGGTAAAGTCAATGAAGACTCAAGAAAAATTTCACATTTAATTAAGCCAAAGAAGAAACAGAGTGAAGTGACTCAACCTGAAGAAATGTCTGCATGTGACTCAAATGTAGATAACTATTCTCGAATAAAATGTATTATGGAATCCTCACCTAAATCCTTAAATACTTTTTACAATGAGGGTCCGATTTCATCAAAAACTTCAACCTTGTTCTCGGAAGACCTGACTATCCAAAAATCCAATGGCAGCAAGACAACAAAATCTGAAATAGCAGAATCAGGTTTTCTGCATCCTTCATCATTGCATCATAAAAAATATGAACCTATAGATACTAAACCAAGAAAGAAATCATCTCTAAAAAGATCACAAGTTTCAAAGAAACCGAACAAGTTAGAAAAGAAACTACCAAAAGAAACCAATATAAACATAAAAAATATTCCTTTATACAGTGAATTAGTTGATGCTAAGTCAGAAAAAGAGTATGACAAAACAAAAATTACAACAACTATACATGGCCATTCTAGTAGCAGACATAACCTATTTTTACATAATGAAGCTAGGATTACAACAAATCATGCAAGCCCAGGAGAAAAATTATCCAATCTGTATGTTCAAGGAGATGTTTCTACCAGTGATATGGAAGGTTAAGTTTAACACTTATTTATGTCTAAAAACTTTTGTCAAATGCTTTTAAAACTATACATTTAATTTCAATCGAAATGAGAAAGTAGGTACATTAGTGAAAATTCATATTTGTTTATTTTATTTTGCCCCACTTTAAGACATTTTTACTATATATGGCATGGAATTATATCATAAACTTTCAGCAAACTACTCTTAAATGCATTAAAAAAAATCTTTTGCTAGGTAATAATAGTTTGGTTTAAAAAAAGTCCTTATAGTTAACAATTTTGCAACACAATTTGCAAATTTGTGTTGGAATATGTTCACTGCCAATATAACATTTTATATAAGAGGACACACTCATAAATAAAAACTAAATAAATGGCTTAGTTTAATTTACTGACTAAAAAGGTAGGATTATTAAAACACATGATTCAATTTAAATAGGTGGTAAGTAGAGACACTGTTTTTTCATTTTAGTGAAGCGATACAAATTAAAAGTCATCAAATATGATTTTTTTAAATGTTCATGTTTCATATGGTTTAGTTGAATTTTAAAGGCGTTTTATATTCGCGATATAAAGCAATAAACAACTATTTCCGCAATAAATACCTTTAAGAGCGAAAAAACAGCAATTTCTAATTAAAAAAAAATATATATATATATCTGTAAATTGGGACAATTTGTTATATTTAACATTTTTTAATACTGGTCATCCTAAAAAACACATTTGAAGCTCTTGGGATTGGTATTTCTTGTTATTTCCCCATTGTAAGACCATGAGCCGATCATGTGATAAGGTGCCAAAAAGAGACCTGCCCTGCACATCCCCCTCTCGCCTTCCCCCCTCCCTTCACCACCAAGCCCTTGCAAGTGGGCTTGTGAGATTGTCTACTGCCTAACAAGGACATCACTGCATTTCGGTGGATATTTGATCGTATACATTTTCATCTCACATGCTCGCATCGTTATTTTAAAAATGACAAATCTTACATAAGTGATTAAAGTATTTTAATGTGTAGTGTATGTAACAGTCGTCTCGAGTGGGAAAACTGGACACTCTGAAGAAACATGTCCTCCCTAGCGGGCATGTTACAATTGTTATCGGGGTCGTTGGCTGCAGCAACCGACAAAGCACGATTTTAGAAATGAACCAGAGGGCGAAGAAAGCTAAGACAAAAACTTTCTTCATAAGTGATACTGTGAAAATGTGTTTGAAAGCAAACATTCCTCTATAAAAACTAGACTACCCTGCTGTACGATATTATCTGAAAATGGAAGTTGTCTTTTTATGACTAGACCTATATGCCTGTCAATTTGCTACATAATACTATTTTTTTTAAATATAAATGCTACAAAACACAATTTTTCAAAACCAAAATGCTATTTTTACACATAATTGATGCTAAAAAACAGTGTCTCTAGTGATAAGTAGAATTAAAATTATTTCATGTTCTACAGTATGATTCAAGCGAAACAATTTTTTTTCATTGAGAAGTTGTCTACATGAATTTGGGAGATCAATTTTTTTTAAATACTTTACTAAAACAAAACTTCTATATAATCAGCCTACAGTTCTTTCTCATTTTCTACACAACTTTGCAACTTATTTATTTTAAAATTACAATAATAATAAAAATAATAATACTATTACTAGCGATCAACAACTTATACTGTAAACCAAATTAATATGATCAGTGGAAGGAATATTAAGGATATTCAATACTATTCACACCGACCTGGATGGTCGTGGGATAAAGTTCTTGTCTCAGAGCCTGATATTAGTGGGTTAAAACCCAGCCGAGGCCGACAGATTTTTCTTGAGCAATAAAAATCTGCAGGCCCATGTTGATTGTGGTATGTAAAAGAACCCTGGAAGGTATGTGAAAATACCTTTCCTGGCAAAATTGGTAGGTCCTTTCGCTATCGCTCATAGAAATTCTTGTGTGCTGATAAAATCAAGTGGTTCACATAGTGCATGTTAAATACCTCAAATAAATAAAAATAAGTAGTGAAATAATATTCACAAGTAATGAATATGGGCAACCACTCCCATAACCTCCCCCCACTCCTTTAAACCCTCAGTGGAAGTGGATTTTGTCGAACCACTGTGTTACAATGACCCTTTCACACTCACTAAAAGCACAGTCGCACTTGGACACGACATAAATAAAGGATATTTTGTGAGACAACTTAATCTACCAATTCACCTAATAGCAATATGACAAAACAAGCCAAATTTGCTTCTGTTTTCATAAGATCGAAATTGTAATAGTAAAAAGTTTACATCTAAACAATATTTTCTTAACTTAGTACTTTTGGGAAAGTGAACCATTTTATTTTCATAAAATTCAATGTTTCTAGGTTTCAGAACTTGGGGAGGATTTTGAAACATCAATTAGAAAAGCCTTAGCTGATAGCAAATTTTATAACGACATTAAGATAATGTTTGAAAAAGCTTCACCTGAAAAAAGAAGAAAGGTAAATATATATATTCCAATCATAATGGTTTGAATACCAGAGAAAATGTGTATTGTTATGCATGTTTGTTTGATGTGCCAACCTAATCTCGTGACATATTCACACTTTTGTGACTATTCATTGCATAAAGTAGTAATCTTTTAACAAATATTGGTGATGGATAATACTTGATTTAGATAGGTATTATAGCTGGAGCCAGGTTTCACTTTGTAGTACGGTACTAAAATATAATGGAATTAGGACGAGTAAATTTCATTTAACCATATTTTAAGCACTTTCAAAAACATGTTTAAATACTATTTTATCTTTCCAAATTTTGCTATCATCTTCAGAAGAATGCAGAAAACTGCATTTTGATATAATTTCTGGCTATAATCTAATCATATATCTAACTTTCCATTTGATTTATTTGGTGAACTACTTTCTAAAACCAGGTCGGGATATTTTCATACTCATACTAATGGGGTTGGCATGAGTAAGGTTGAATTAAGATGAAATATACTTGGATCTGTTAGAGTGAGTGGAAATCCATTTAAGGAAAAAAACAAACACTGTTGGTACACACAACCAGGATTCAAACAGCATCCTCCTCCACAGTGGCAAACTAGACCAGATGGAGTTGATGCCTTGGCCCTTATCCCCAATGTCAATTGAATGTGAGATCAGTTTTTTAAAATTCAATTTAAAATATTTTTGTTCATGCAATTATACGGCTCATGAGAAATATATAAATAATGATGTATATATCTGTCATACATAACCACTGAGCAATGTTTGAATGTTTGTTTGGATTTACATAACTAGAGTGGATGCATGCGCTAAAATTCCTATCTTAGCATGTATGCAGTAACGTACTAGAAAGGTTACATACAGGAGAGTGCTGACAATTCATAACAATAATTGAACTAGTTGGCCAGAGAAAGGGCCATAGCATGGTATAAAATACCTTTACTTTTTGGCAACGGGGCAGTCACAATTCCATCTATATCGCAGGCGGTCATGCTGACCAACGCGTACTGTATCAGAAGCACTTGTACTTAGAGAGCATCTGATGAGCCCAGGGTCCCGAGTTCGATTTCTGTAGAGGTTGCACACGGTAACAGTCAAATTCAGCGGTCCAATATTCTCTTCACATTTCGTATTATGTTTTAGTAATTATTATTAAACCAAAATTCGTAACCCTACATATTATTTCGAACCCACACAATTACCTTGTCTGCAACTTTACCCCTCCCACAAGCTTCTGACAGATCAAGCCCACGGAAGAGAGGGGGGAAGGGAAGGGAGAGGGAGTGGGAGGTCACGACAAATCATACTTATTTAATTTCCTAATTTATATTTTATGTAGTTAAATTTGAATGTTATTTAAGTAGATAGTTTAATAAATGTTCCTGGTCTGGTTTTTGTGTATGTAATATCAAGATAGGCTAAGCTGCTAATATTATGTATGTCATTAAATGTTTTAAAAATGTAATAATATACAGTAAAGTCTCAAAAATTGAGTCGGATAGAATCAAGACTACCGCGAATTACCGAAAACTCCAATTATATGAAATAACATGGGGGGGGGGGGGGGGGGGGGGGAAGCAGAGAAAGGTAGTTGTGAGGTAAAGAACAATTAGAAAAAGTCACTATACAATAAACAATACAAACAGAATTTATTAAAAACTAGCGCCTATACACAATACGATGACTGTACAATAGGAATAGACTCGTAAATAAATAAAACATACCTATTTAACACATGTGGCAATCCAGTAATGTTACTAACTTTGTAACTTATTGATTTGTTTGATAGACACTCAATGGAATGGATCATTTCTCCGAAAACCATTTCCAACCACCCTCTCCTCAAATAACACACAACATTCTTTTCTGTTGACAGTTTCAGATTTAACGGAACGTCAAACTTTCGAGACACTACTGTACATATATATAAATAATTTATCATTACAAAATATCATACAGACATTGCAGGTAGCCTCACTACAATAATTTTTTAAAATACTTTGCTTAGCGCCTTTAATACCTGTCCAAGCTATTAGCTTATTTGCACTAATGGGAGCATACAAAACCACTAGGAAAAATCATCTTAGAACACATGGCTGGGATTCAAACCCTGACATCATCAGCAAACCAGAAACAACATTGATGCCTTTTTCCACGTGTATTGGTCCAGGTTCCAAAATGATTAATATTCCCCATTCAATACATCACCCATTATTGTTGGTTACCTCTTGTTTATCTTAATGTTTCCAGGTAAAGGATGTACTTATTGACCTCCTACAACCACTAAATAAAAGTTCTCTTTTGTTTGAAAGATTACTTGGAATACTAAGAATTCTAAATATAGAAGGCAAAGAACTTGTGGTTGCTGTCCTGACATCGTATTTAGTGTCGGGAAAACAAGTAAGGTGGTTAAATTTCACAACTTAAGTCTCTTGGTTAAAATAAAGCTTTGCTTTCATTGATTACATGTAAGCCACAAACTGTTTCTATAAAATTTAAACTTCTACATTATTTATAGACAAGTGAAAGTTCTAAGTCATTGAAAAGAGAATAGATACTCCAAGTGGCAGCTTAACCTACCATTGCACCTAATAGGTTGGATGGAGTAAGCTGAGAAAAGTACAGAACATAAAATATATTGGAAGCATGATTGAGGAGAAAGGTGGAAGTAGAGAGGATTTAATGAGAAGAGGACAGCAGTAATAGTTATTCTATAGGTGCATAAGAGACCTGCTATGGAGAAGAGAAGTCCCCTTGAAATGTAAGGAAGTATTGTACCCATTGTCACACATGCATCAGAAACATGGACAATGAATGTAGAGAGACTATGAAAGTGGAGGACATGGGAATGAAGTTTGTGAGGAGCATGCTAGCTGTCATGAGGAGAAATAAGATTAGGAATGAAGTTATCTAGGAAAGAGTAGGGGAACAGGGAGTACATGAGATAGTAGAGGAAGCAAGGTGAGATGGTATGGGCATTTAATGAGAACGGAAAAAGAGAGGATGCCGAAGAAAATGTTGGAAATGAAATATGTGGGAAAAAGACCACAAGGGAGGCAAATAAAGAAATGGGAGGATCAGATAACATAAAATGTTCAACTGAGAGAAAAAGAATGGAAGAAATTAAAGGAGGAAGAGTGGTGAAAGGATAGAGGAAGATGGAGGCAGTTTACTAAACTGAACTGGCCACAGGATGGAAACAATCGATCATGATGATGATGTACCTAATAATGATATGGCGACATTGTCCTCCAATTGTTTAGGTTCTGATGGATCCATTCCTCGATACATGCTCTAGATTTCATAAGGAAAACATTTATTATTGGGGTATGAAAGCCTTAAAATGTTGATCCCTCGCTTTGACTTCAATATCCACAGTAACTTTCGAATCTTTGAAACATTTCAAAGCAAGAAGAAAACTTCAATATATCCTTAACAGATTTAAATCATCACACTGAATGACATATCTCTATATAAAATCATTTTTATAACAACTAATAAATGGTATTTTAAAACTGACAAGTGGTTAAGGGACATCTATAACATAAGCAAAGATAAAAAGAAATGTTAGCATAACATAATTTTATAGACTTAGTTTTTTTTCCTATAAACCATTTTCTCAACCTAGATGCATTTTTATGGATAAGTACTGTTATGTAACAGCAACTAAAACCTTATCTTTGACTTTGGATTTGCTTCAACTTTGCATTTAAAAAATGACCTTCACACATCCCTATTTAGTATTTATTGGTGGTCTTTTGTGTTTTACTCAAATTTATGAGTAAAGGCATAGTTTAAAGGGCTTGCTGTTGTCAATTGTTCAGAAGTAAGCTTACAGGGGGCTAAGTGGTTTGAGTGATATATAGGTCCAATATTTCTGTTCCATTTATCACCTCTAATGTGGTTTGTCCTCTTCTTTATAATACATTTATTTTTAAGTTTTCAAAAAGTTTTAATTTGTTTTTAATGGCACCTAATCACAGGAAAATGATAATGCGGTCTTTGGAAAGACAAGGCTTATCAGACCCATCCAATGTCTTGCTCAAGTATCTAGAAGATTGGAAAACCCAGTTTGTCCCGGATGAGGGTTTGATTGACTACAACATGATCAAAGGTTGCGTAATGAAATGGCTGGACCACTGGATGGATACCCTCAAGTACCATGTGGAGCAAGTGGTAAAGCAACTAGAGCAAGGCAAGTGACTACAGTTGCAGACATGTTCCTCATTCATGAGTTGGACCGCTTTGTCGAAAGACATCAGTCCAAGATGGCGACAGTTGTCTCAGGTCTGACCATGGAAACGTCAGAACTATCAAAGCAGAGTGTGGAGGTATTCACAATAAAGATAATATTCTTACTTAAAATAAGTGTATTTATTCATCATATAATATGTTTGAAAATTAACATCTGGGCACAGGAATTAAACTTGGAACCTTTGGCTTAACACACCAGTACTCAATCATTGAGGTATCACCGCTTTGGTGGCCACGTGGTTTAGCGCGCTACTCTTGCATTAGGCTAGACTGCGAGGTTCGAATCTTGGTCGGGTGCAGGGAGGATGGTTTTTCCAAAATAGTTTTCCATTCTACCTCCACGCAAATGTGGAAACACCTCCTATAAATATACCCTTCCTAATCCCTAAAACCATTGGCATAATTAGTACATAAGCGTATAACACGAATGGGTATGTTTCATTCCTGATGTTCTTATATCCTTCATGTGGTCATGAGTTGTTTATATTTTATGTAAGCTGCTACTTTCTGATGTGTTGCTTCTTTTAATTCAATAGTGAACCAAGGCCTTTTCCTTATTTCTTGTTCTGTTGATATTTATCTTCCCCACCACTTCTTCGGCAGCTTGGAGAACGTTCATTCTAATTTTATGGCATGCTATCTCTATGTCATCTATGTCTTGGATTTTACTGTGATTTTTTTGTTTAATCTATCCCTGTACAAGTTTTTTGTGGTCTCGTCAGTTAATGCATGAACATTGATATTTGGCACAAATATAGGTTTTTCCATAGGTTTGTTTTTCAGAGTTGTCCTCAATATTAATAGCACCAGATGGTGATAACTTCCGATGTCTGCATCTGTTAAACTCCTTACATAAATTATTTGACACGGTGTACCTCTCGGTTTGTGAGTGCTTAGTCTATCAGACTTTTGCCCTGTTGTTCATCCATGTGTATTTTTGTTGATATTTGTGATTGAAAAAGGTGTTGTTTATCATCAATTAATTGTCACACAGAAAAATGTTAGAATCTCTCCATTTTAATTGAGGACGTCCTCGTTAAACTTCTGTTTTACTCCAGGGATAATATGGTCTCCTACCTTTGCATTCAAATTTCCGGCTATTATTACTCGTTCTGTAGGATCTATTTGATGTATAGCTTCTTGGAGATTGTCATAAAATTTTTGTTTGTTATGAAGTGGTTTATTATTTTCAGGTGCATAAAGTAGGGAGGGTGATGAAGCTTCTCAGCTGGCAGAAGCCAAGCAGGCTCTAGGATCTTTCCAAGGGAAATTTTGAGCGCAGGTCCATCTGTCGAACAGTTGTTTTCAAACTAACAGGGGTGGACTGGGTTGCTTAGGATACCAGGAGATGTCCCGGTGGGCTGGTTTGTTTTGGTTCGCCGCAACTATTTTAAACTAAAATAAAGCTATCCATTCAATTAATTCTAAGGACCAGTTTCATAGCCAGACTTAGTACGCCTAAAGAGTGATGCTATACTAAATACAAGATGACACCTAGCTAAACTCGAATGGAAAGGGTCAGTTTCACATATGAAACTGGTCCATTCCATTCTTGTCTAGGTAGGTGTCTTCCTGTGTTAAGTATTGCACCATACTTGAGGCGTGCTAAGTCTGACTATGAAACTGGCGCTAAGTGATTGTTTTTATTAAATTTAAATCAAAAGTTCCAGTGAGTAAATCTGAGGGTGATAATAATGCACCATTTGTGAAGATATCCAATGGCATTAAATGTAAAACTGTCCCATTTATTGTTTCTTTACGTTGTTTATAAACAATTTCTTAAGCCAAAGGTAAAGTAACATTTGTTTAGTGAATACTGACGTTACTAGCTTTGTAATCTACACAGGCAGTGGGTGGAGTGGATCATTTTACAAACTTAAATGTATCAAAAAGAGACTCCCAGTTACTGTTTAACCATCTATAAGCATTTTTGCTCTTGCCAATACAACAAAGAAAATTATGTTTTAAGTGAAGTAAATAGCGATGTAATTACCGGTAATATAGCTGAACTGGACTCGGTACTAATTTACTAATAATAAAAATTTCACATGAATGTGTGTTAAGGGGACCGCTTCGGAAAGCAAGAAATTTACGCTTATATGTTCAGTTCTAACACGATATTTAATCAATGATATGTTATTTCAAAATATGGCTAACACCAAAATAAAGTTTAAAGATTCCAACAGAGCTCTTTTTCCTTAACTACCCTATATTTTTAGTCCTATTAATAGAAAAAAAAGTGTGAAAATGTAACATTAGTTCATTTTCAACGCTTTTAAAGCATACTTGCAAATTTCATTAATGTTCATTATAGTTGTAGTAAGGAGAAATATAAATTTATAATATAAGGAACGTACTTGGATGGACAACTACTTAAATTGATTGGAACAACTTCATTGGTCAATTAAACAAGATAGAATAAGAACAATGACACGAAGACAATTTATTCAAGGAAAAACTAATTTATCATCAATTAAGTCAAATAAAAAATCATCATTGAAATTGTTAAATAGTAATATACAAAATTAATTGTCAAAAAACCAGGAAAGAATATATCTCTGTGCTGATGCAATATTTAAAGTAGTAACAGATTATGGGATTAAGTTAATTTTCAGAATTAAATTTAGAATAAATCAGTTTATGTTAGGTAATGCTATGAAAACTTAAGGCTAGTTTTCTTTCTTTGTTGTATTTAAAAAATTGAATCTTGAAAGTGTTATCAACAGCTGTAACTTGCAAATTCTAGAAATGTTTTAGTCCACACTAATATTACTAAAAAAGTAATAATATTTAATTATTTTGTTTAGTTCAGTTTATTGTAAATCTCTATTGTTATTGGACTATTATGGCAGATCTTACCTTATTATTGAAATATCATAAGATATTGCTACGAGTAATCTTGATGTTCTTTCTTAGTTATTCATGGAGGATGTTTAGTCTTTGTGAAATATTTAAGAATTAAGATTGTTCTGGTAATGACTGGAAGTAAGTGCCTTAGTATCTTTGCCTTTGTTTGATCATATAAATGACCAAGGAACATTTTTGGTACGAAAGATAATTTGGGTCTAAATGTCGTGTAGAAAAAAACCAAGGCAATAATTCTGGCTCTTTTTTAGAATTTATAGGAAATTATGCCTATTTAATCTAGATTTTTTACTATTCCTATCTATTTGTGATGCATTTAAATATCAATTATTCTCATGGTTAAATTCAGTCTAGCGGTTCATACTAGTAATTTTATAAATAGGGTTTTGTTCTTTGAAAATATGAGTTTAATAATTTTGTGGACTATATAATATTATTTTGTGAGTAGGTTATAAGTGAACCTTGGACTTGTTAAATTTATATTATTTTAAAGTAAATTTACTGATGTTAATGAAGATCGAAATTTGAAAAAACACACACACATTCAATCTTTAATATATTCTTAAAATATGTTTATCATATTTTTTATTTGTACCATCATGCATGGTTTTAATATCTTTTTATATATTATTATTATAAATAAACATTTAAAATTGATCTCTTGTTTTTCCTTTATGTTGTGGTAAATTGGTTTCACATTTTAAGAGTACCCATAGGTTATTTGTTTATTTATTTATTAATTTTGAGTATGTCATGAGGTTTCTAAGATGAGGGCACAAAGGAAGATCGTCTTGTGATTGTTTCCGCAACCAGGTGAGTTGCGTGCGCTGAGTAACAGTAATCTGTTATCTGACTATTGTAACTGATTTCACTCAAACGACTCACTCTGATTGTTTTATAATCTGTTTCTATTTGGGCCTTTTGCATAATTGGTTAGTAAAGGAGGTTTCAATACTTATCAAATACATATGATGTTACTCTTGGAAATATTCCCTGACATCATAAATCAATTTTCAAGAACAAGTGATTTTTTTTTGTGAAGAAAAATACATTTACTAGAAACATTTAATATGAACTGCATGATAATGTTATAATTCTATATCAATGAGCTTTTATAACAAAATATTTCTTGGAAACTTAAAAATTGCAAACTTTTTAAGGTGGATGACACTGCTCAGGAATATTATTTGTTGTATAAAGTTAACATTTTGAATGATATAATATTTATAAAATAAATAATTTAAAATATCAAAAGATATGTGGTTTTACCCAAATAAACTTCGCTTACCATGGAAGATAACAAGATTATTTTTCTTGTTTTCACTATGGTGCACAATGCACAATTATATGAAGGGGCCATTTTACTGTGAACAGAGTGTACACACTGTGGTTTTTATTCTAATTATTTGTTTTTAACCTGGCTCTTAGTACCATTACAATCATCAATACAGTTTTACACAAATTAAGCAATCTGGTTGATTTTGTTGCAGAATATGCAATCAAGTTGTGAACAAGAGAAAGCTGGAGCAGCAGTGCCAATTGATATAGTTCTAGTAAATAAACTTGATCACGTTGAGGAAACAAGCCGTCCTACAGAGGAAATAAAGCAGATCCAACCTGACCAGCCTCGGCAAAGTGAAAAAATGCAGTCAGTTAATGAACATTCAGTTAAAGAGCTCCACACAGAGTATTTAAAACTGACAAATAAGTAGGGCTGGGCCGATGCCGATTATTAATCCGATCATCGGCCGATTATCGCATAACCGGCGATTCCGATGATCGGTGTTTGAATCTCCGATTATTTATGCCGATTATTCAAAATGTGTGAGTATATTATAAGTCCTAAAAAAATATATATTTTATCTCTGCTCTCTCGTATGTGATCTTTGAATAATTAGCTTGTTCTTAGCGACTTAGGTTTGAAATAAACAGCACATCCAACATTCCAAACAAAATATATCAAAATAAATATATTTACCATAGGTCTTTTTCCAATTTATGCACGTTATTAGAAATAAAGATACTCACAAGTAACAAATCTAATAATCATAAAATAAAATATTAGCAGATTAGCGTTGTTTTATTTCGATTTGTTAAAGATGCCCAAAAAATGAAACATCGGACGTAATAATCTCGCACATGCGCACATTTTGTTTTAAATGGAAACCGTGTTTCTTTTAATGCAAGTAGAAAACTTTCCACTGGCAGGGAATTTGTTTCGCTCATATTTCAATATGAATTTAATTAATATATATTAATATTTAAATTTTACACTTTCTTTAATAGTTAAAAGTAAATTAAAATAAGTTTTAAAGTATTTCTTAAAAAAAACCACGATAAATAACTTTCGTTGCACATTATGTTATTTATTATTTATTTTATCATATTGAAGTAGAGATGGGCAAAATCGTTCTTTTAAATGAACGATTCATTGTATCTGGTTGAGTTCAATGATCCGTTCATTTTGACCCGTTCACCGTTCATTCGATTTTCTAAAGGTAGTTTTTATTTAAATGTAGTTAATACAATGTTATTTTTCATTAAGATTATTTAAATTGTTAATAAAAAGATCGTATTACTGTTTAAAAATGGTGATGCCTTTTTATTATACTTTTTTTTAAGAAACCACTTATTTCTATACGATATTAATTTTTAGAAGTTAAATTATGATGGAATGCTTTGTAGAATCACAAAAACCTATGTTATGATATATCTAAATCACAATTCACAAAAATATTACGATCGTTAAAATTTGTTTAATATTGAAGCCATATTTTAATAAACATTGGATGTAAAAAATCCTATTTCATCTAAAAACAAAATAGATGTAGGCCTATTCTCCTTATGTGCAAAAATATGTGTGCCTTGATTATTTTTTATCATTAAAATTAAATTTAAATTTGCTGATTATGATTTTTCTTTGTCTAATGAAAGGGTCAGTAGGCCTATTTAATCATAAATGTGAAATCATATTTTAATTATCTAACATGTACCGGTATATTTGCTATTCATTATTGTGATTTGTTTTTGTTTAGTGACAGGTTCACTTGTCCTAAACAATAACAATATAAAATAATAATAAAACAACTTTTCATTTTAAAATATTCTATTTAAATGTTATTAAAACAAAACTATATTGGACATTATAAAACTAGTAAAAGTAACTTTTTTTTTCTTTAAGGGTCATTTTACTTTATACACTTATTAAAATTGAAAACAAAAATAATCGGCATCGGTGATCGGCATAATCGGCAACAAATGATCGGCATCGGACTAATCGGCAAAATAGCTGATCGGCTCAGCTCTACAAATAAGTTTTCAACAAAAAAACAGAGTCAACCTGCCGCGACAAAGTACTCTACGACCATCCCTTTCACCCAATTAATTGAATCGGACAAGATATTGTCAAACACAAAGTCTGGATACCAAAACATTTTCCTAGATGTCGTCACAACTGCAGGAACTCTACAACACAATGTTGCAGACATGTTCTTATCTGCTACCCAAAAAGGACACCCTGATATAGCTATGAGTGATAAATCTACACTCGATCTTTCAAATACTGACCAATATGTTACTCCCCTTCCAAGTGTCCAGCTGCACAAGGTTGCATATGATGATGTAGATTACCACAAACAGTCGAGTTTGGCTAAAAGTATGCTTTCAACAGCACCTACTGCAAATGGAAACATCAAACAAAAGACTCTAGACATAAACTTGGAGGATGATACTGTTAAGATGACAGGTAAAATACTTATACACAGAATAAATTAATTTTTATTCAATCACCATAATATAGGTATATTTTTAACTTGCTTTTAAACTGTTAACACACCTGATTGGAACTTAAAAAGACTACTATATTCTAAATCACCTGGATTCACTGAAGAATGCAGCCATGGTGGACTAGTACCTATACTGATATTGAGGGTACATAATAGCTGCCAACTCTCTCAAATTTCCCATTATATGTTCGAAAATATAACCACGTAAATAATTTTACAGTATCTTATTATTATTTTGACAGTATAATTACATATGAACATTAGTATTTAAACATTTGTTCGCTGCAGTGACCCTCTTTACAATGCAAGGTATCCATATTCTGTCGTAATGAGGGCTGTTTTCATTGAGAAAGTTAACAGTATAGGTTTAGGATATCTTTTTTTTTGTGCTAAATTTTGTACAAATGTAGATATTTTAAAGCGAGTTGAAAAATATTTTTGTACCGTAACTATCAAAAGAAAACAGAAATAAGAGCCATTTAGAGTAACTATGTGAAATATGACAGTTTCAATAATATTTATGACAAGATGTGTATTAATCACAACTTGTGAATGTGAGGAATGCCAGGCCTCCACCGTGGTTCAGATCCCGCGTTAAACTGTAGGTCCTCCATTTCATCTCACAATCACCCTACCATTACACATTAGCGTAAGTGCGTATAACCCGAATGGGTAGTAAGACGTGGTGCTAATTAATAATAATAATAATAATATTATTTACTATTTTTAAATATGTTTATTAATTCTTACCCTTAAAGTTGGTAGCTATAATACAGACAAAACTCTGTGTAGTGAGTGTCTTAAATAAATATATTTATAGTAAGAAAGTGTTTATGTGCCATTCAGATATTTCATTCCTATAGATAGTAAATACTGTAACAAAAAGAATAACATAATTTAAAAGTTTGGTTCTTGTGCCTATTTAACATGGGAAGTTATCAAATGTAACATTATATGTCCTGGAAAATTTAAAAAATTAATAAATTTAAAAAATTTGATTCTTTATGACCTAAACTTAGATGTATGTTTTCCTTTTTACACTCATAGTTAGTGTTTATTATGTATTGTAAAAGGTTTTTGCAATATATTGTATAGCTTGTTCGAGATGTACAATTTCTAGTAGACTTATGATGCAGGTCAAAAAGGTGGATTTAAAGGAAAATGCACCAGTATTCATTTAAAAAGATGAGAAGACCACTGTGAAAATTACAAAACGTGAAACAAACCCTTGTGCACCCAATCAGGATTCAAACCAAATTTGGACGTTCTGGGTCAAAGTTGGGCAGGCCTACTGACCCTGAGACACTCCCTGCTGGCTATTTTCTATTTCTACTTAACTGCTTCCATGATTTGCCCGTGTTATTATGGGCAGCTTGTTTGTACCGGAAATTATTTGCCCGAGTTATTACGGCCATGATGAATCTTGCACTGTAAAAATATATTAGCCCGATATATTTTGTTTACACTGTACTCTAGCAGCAGATTTCTATACTAATTATAGCTTATAACTGACAGTCTAACTTTGCTTGTGTTCCTCGTAATGTTTTGCCGCTATTTTGATATTTATTTTAGATAATTTAAAATGTTGGAAGAAAGTGATGAAGAGTTTAGCGACTTGGTTGAAATCAATGTTGATGTATCGGATAGTGATACAAGTGTATCTGAGGTGTCCAGTGATTCAGAAAATGGGTCTATTGACTTGTCTGTAGTCCGACAGTGGTGTAAAGTAAACACAACCGTGCAGTTTCCCGCGTGTCCGCCCAGATTTCAATTTCAAGGAGCTTCATCTCCAGCAGTTTTTTGATATATATTACTTTTTGATAAGTTCTGGAGAAATATTTATATTTTAAAATTATCAATGAGTCATAAAAAATATGTATAAATATAAAACTTAAATACCTGACATTGAAGGGGTTAAAGTTCACAATCAGGATTTGAACAGAAATCTCCCCAAAACCTTTCAGTGGTTTTTGACCAGAGCTTAAAAACTAATACTTTAATATTTTGGTTAAAAAAAGGTTATTTTAAATTTTTATTTAAAATCATTTTAGATTGATCATTTGTATTTAATTCATAGTAATTCTACAAGCAAGTACCCCACCTGGTGAAAATGTGCAACCAATAGAAGCACTCAACTATTTTTGCGAGTTGCAAGCAAGACGGAAAATTAAGCGGGACCCTCACAAACAGGAGCTCTATGGTGAAGGTATGCTTGATTCCACTACTGAAAATTCATGCTACAGTTTTAAGCTAGGGCCATTCCTACAGGTACAGTAAATTAGGAGCAAATGTAAATTTTGTATTTTATCTAACAAATAAATTTTATGCATAAATACATAAATAAATGGACCACATATCTTCCAATTTAATATTAATTGATGACTCAATAAAGTTGATATCATTACATACTATTAAAGTTTTAACTACTATCTATAAAAGGAAGAACAATGTGTCATGATTATTAAATAATTTCATGCAGAAAGAATAAGCTGCAGGCTAGCTTAGCCTAACACTTCACCTACTAGTACTAGCGAAGTGATTCCGAGGTTGTAATGATACTGTTTTGGACCCCTCTCATATATTCAAAAAGCCATGGATGAAGTGTATTTTTCTTAAAATACTGTATGTAAAATTTCATTTTAATATTTCATCCATGGAAAATCACGTGTTTCCAGAAATAATGTCAATGTAATGTGCTTCAAAACTTTTTTTTTAAAAAAAGATGAACTTTGTTGTATAGGAATGATCTTGTGACATGCTGGCTCCCTCTACTCAATAGGAAGCCAGCCTTCATAACATCAAGTCGCCAGGAGTTTTTCTATTAGTTAGTTTTGACAATAGTGACAAAGGGTCCAAGAAGCAAGGGGTAGGTCATATATAAGCCGCTTGTGCGTATGAATACACACAGTGCCGGTAACATAAATACAGTGCCAGTAATATATTAAAGAGTGATATAACTCCACACAGCACACAGTGACGGTAACATAAATCTGCAGTGGAATATAAAAGAACTCGGTAATATAACAGTGCTGGTAACAAAATAATAGTAGTAACATAAATCTACACAGCACACAGTACTCGGAACGTTTATTTCTTAGAAAAACAATCCGTAATTTAACAAAACCAGTGTCATTTTAGATCATATCTTCAGTACTGAAGGTGTAATAATTCAAATAAATCATGTGCAACATTAAAGGTCTTGCTCATTTAATAACAATAAGTATCACATAACAGTGTACAAGTGTGCAGTAAGGCATGTACACGTCATCATCATAAAACCCGGTATCGTCCACATTCGTATCACAATACAATCTGATAGTGAAATAATTGGTGCTCAATCGCGGGGAAAATATCAATTTAACTCCGTAGCACCATAAGGTCTCAAACAACTTTGTTTCCGACAAATGCACTCATGTCTTCAAGTAGTCTATATTTGATAATGAGAGAGTGTACAATACATTTAAGGTGGTTGTTGATGTGTTGCAGAGGTGCGTATCATACCGGAACATCGGGCAAGTTTGAGCATACGGGCTCACCCACCATGGGACAAGTACATCTACCTGCCTCTACCAAAGGCACACATTGGTACCGGTACTATGGTACAGGAAGGGGTGACATACCCTGGACCTGTTCTACTCACACTTAAAACTAGCCGGAAGTACTTTTGTCCAAAACATTCCTACCCATAATTTTATTTTGTTTAGATTCGCTTTAACAATGTATTCATTAATTGTGAGCAAAATTGGTCCAGTAACATGTTTTTGACTAAACAAATGGGTGATTTCTTAATGTTCATTTTATTAGTTTTAAATGTAATGTCATAAATAATTTCACAATTTTAATACATGAAATCACTTGATTACACATAATATTATATTTGGAAGAAGGTACATAAAAGGTGGATATAGACATATAAAAAGGAAATATAATATGGCTCTAATAATAAAGAAAAACTTTGTTTTCCTTTTAGTAATATATTGAGTATATTTACAAATGGAATTATCACACAATGCTTCTATAAATTATTTATCAAATTTAACACCTGGTTATCAATAACTTAATCAAAGGAGGGGAAAATAAAGTGTATTGCATTAAAGTGGACAAATGTAAAATTACCAATTGATTTTAAAATAAAATCTGACTTCCATTGTTTTGATTATAAAATAATATTTACTTGTTGCTTAATACAAGTTTTCAAATATTTCTAAAAAAAATCAATGAAAAGGACTAGTTTGTAATTAAAATGGTTATTTTTTATTAAGATTTTTGTTGGGTAAGTTTTATGACTTGTATAGGATCAAATCTAGTGCTATTTTGGATATAATATAATCCAGGGGCGCACCCAGGATTTTGAGCTGAGCCTTTTTACATTATAATTTTCGTAATTGCATAATTATAAATTTCAATTATTGTAATGTTTGGAAATTTGATTTGAAGTAGGGGAATAAGAAAGATAGAGTATCAATGATGCCCCCTAAAAAGTGGGGATCAAGCGGTTTCTCCCCGGGAAAGTTTTGATTTCAAAGGATGGAAATGGTAATATTTAAGCTAATTTATACCAAAACCGGATCCTTGGCCTACCCTCTGTCACTGTGTACGCCATTGGTTAACAGGTCTGTGTTTACACATTCTTCTTCACACCCAGGATTTGCAGTTGGTAGGGGTGGGGGCATATGATATCTACTGCCCCTTCCCGATGTAATAGTGTTTACATAATTGCTCTAAAATAATAATTTCAATTACTGTACTCACTTCAACACCTTATGTACAAAGCACAAAGACTTTAACCATTTCTAGAAAATATTACATTATCACAGGTCCAGTTTTCACTAAGTGCAAATTTACAATAAAATTAAAAATCAAGAGAAAAAAGCATTACTTTGAAAAGCCCTAATTACCGCACACAATTATTTGTTTTATATTAAATATAATTAAACAAAATATAATTGATTAATCGACAGTACATAGTGCTAATTATACTTTTGTAATATTCTTAATTTTCTGGGGGAGGGTGGCCTTTTAGGCCCCTCCCCTGTGGGTGCGCCCCTTATATAATCCGTTGCATTTTTAGCATATAAAACAGTATAAATATGATGTATATAAAAAACAATTCTCACTGACCAAAATTAAGAAAAACATACTCCTGTAATAATTTAAACATTGCACTAAATAAAAGAAAGAGTAAATATAAAACTGTGATATTACAGCAAGAATTGCCAAGTTACATTACAGTCTAACTCAGTACAAGGCGAGTTCTATTCTGTCAAATACATGTTGTGGACATAAGACATTACAATATACAGCCACAGATAACAAGTTCTTGGGGTAACACCTCTGATGCTCAACTTGTTCTTGGATAGAAAGTGTAGTTCCTCACATAGCCGCAGGGCGCTATCATCACATCTCCCCTCTAAAGATCGAGACGGTCTACAGGTTTCCTGGACCGTTGGCTTCTTCGAGCGGGAGTGGATGACTTAGGAGAAGAACCATCAAGTTGAGGTACTTCAGTTGCCACCTCTGAAGGTGTTGGGTGAACTGGTAGAATTGACTCTCTTCTTGGAGATGATGAGCTGTTATTTGGCAACTCATCTGGCTCTTGCTGGACCTGAGGACCATTTTCATGAAGAGGCTGGAGAGACTTTCGATTCCTTCTAAATTGTCCATCCTCTGTTTGGATTATATACGACCGTGGTGTATCATGTTTCTTCACTATAGTACCTTCCTGGTTCCGGTCGGTGATATAGACTTTTGTTCCAGGGTTCAAATTTGTGAGAGGCCTAACCCCATGGTGACGATCATAGTTTTCTTGTTGTTTCGACAGTCTGTGTTCTTCTCTGCGGAACAGCTGGTCCAAATTAACTGGTGAGGGAACGAGGTTACTAGGCAATGTTGGTATAAATCCCCTAAGTTTTCTCCCCATCAAGAGCTCAGCAGGACTATAGCCCGATTCTAGAGGTGTGGAGCGCAGCATAAGTAAGGCTCTGTATGGGTCCTCGCTCTTTTCAATATGATTTTTAAAATTCTTTACTTCAGACTCTATAAAGCCATTGCTTTGAGAGTACTTTGGGCTCGATGTAACAAGCTTAAAATTATAATCTTTAGCAAACTGGAAAAACTTTTCATTTATTATATTGTTATGGATCCATTGTGAGCCACAATCAGCTCTAATAATTTCAGGTACTCCATGTCTGGCTAGAATAGATTTAAGATGATTTATGACACAACTAGTAGTAAGGCGTTCCAGCAAAGCCATTTCTGGATATCTGGAGTAGCAGTCAGCGACAAGGAGATACCAGTTACCTTTCAACATCAAAAGATCCATGCCAATTGTTTGCCAAGGCCGCTCAGGAAACATAGTAGGTATTAAAGGTTCTGATCGATTTATCCTAAATTTGGCACACTTGGCACAGTTCTCAACAAGATCTCTCAATTGTGTGGACAATCTTGGCCACCAAACGCTTTGTTTAGCAAGTGCTCTACATTTGGTAATCCCCTGATGACCTTCATGTAGTTTATTTATTATCTCCTTCCGCATGCAATTAGGAATTATTAGTCTATTACCTTTTAGTAGAAGCCCATTTTGTAGAGATATTTCATTTCGATGTTGCCAATATGGTAAGCACATTTCCGGTATTTGTGACTTTAGAGGCCATCCGTCTTGGCAAAACTGCATTAGGTGGATACTAGCCTCATCCTTATGTAGATTCTGAACAATTTCTGCCAATTTAGCATCAGATGCAGGAAGACCAGAGACAACCTCTTGGACATATGCCATCACTTCTTCAGCTAGTTCATCTTCCCCAGCAAGTAGTGGCTGTGGATTTCGGGAAAGAGCATCAGCAATTAGTAGATTTTTACCAGCTACATGAACAATCTCAAACAAATACCTCATCAATCGAAGTCTAATTCTTTGTAGCCTAGGGGATATAGAATCTAGGTCTTTGGTGGTGAAAATAGGAACTAAAGGTTTATGATCAGTCTCTATTGTTATATGAATACCTGTAATAAAATCAGAAAAGCGTTCACATGCCCAAGCGAGAGCCAGTCCCTCTTTCTCAATTTGTGCCCACTTTCTCTCCGCTTCACTGAGAGTTCGAGAAGCGTAACTAACAGGTCTTAGAGATCCATCATCTTGGCGTTGTATTAAAACTGCACCAAGGCCATAGGATGATGCGTCAGCTGACAAAATAGTGTCATTATTGCACTTATATAAAGCAAGACTAGGTGGCTTTGCTATGGCTATCTTTATGTTTTCAAATGCTTGAGCCTGTGGACAATCCCATACCCAGTCGACGTTTGAGCGGAGAAGCTCATTAAGAGGTTGCGATAAGGCAGACAGATTTGGGACGAACTTGGCCAGAAATGTTACAAGACCCAAAAATCCTTTTAGCTCAGTTACATTAGTGGGAGGTTTCAGTTTAAGAATAGAATCAACTTTTTTTGGATCTGGAGAAACACCTTTCGCAGATACGATATGGCCAAGAAAGTTTATTGTAGTTTGCCGAAACGAACACTTTTTCTCATTTAGAGTCCAACCTGCTTCTTGCAGCCTAGAAAGGACCTTATAAAGCCGTGAGTCATGTTCCTCAATAGTTGACCCATAAACTATAATATCATCAAAATGGCAGACCACTCCCTCCAATCCTTCTAAATGCGCACTGACCTTCTTCTGGAAAACCTCCGGAGCAGGGGATATCCCAAAAGGTAACCGAAGAAACCGATACCTTCCATATGGTGTGATGAATGTGGTTAGAGCTCTGGAAGACTCTGTGAGAGGAACCTGCCAGAATCCTGAGTTGGCATCTAGTTTTGAGAATATCTTAGCCCCTTCTCTAAGTTGTATGTGGTATGGCTCTCGAATTTTTCCTAGTCCTGTAAAAAGCTTGGGGAACACAGTTTTTGGAACAAAATTAGCCTTTCCTACTCCAGAAATCCTCTTTATAAGGCCTAATTTCTCACTAGTATGATGGCTTAGAAGAATTCTATCTGCTCCTTGGACTACATAGAATGTCTCAAAAATATTTTTGTTTTTGTATTGGAGTTTCCCTTGAATCCTGCCAATAGTTATGAGCTGAGCGCCCCCTGGACCGGATAGGATTTTATTTGATGGCAAAAGCTCCATATATTGAAGAGACTCCACGTATGTACGTTTTCCAATAATATTCATATCTGCGCCTGTATCAATTTTAGCAGAAAGGTCTTTCCCACAGAATTTAGTGTTTACCAACCGTTTATCATGCAAATAACTAGTTTCTGTAGAGGCAAGGCCGACAAATTCCCCATCATTTAACTCGTCCTCCGTGTCAACAGCATCAACTGATCTAAATCTACAACATTTCGCATAATGCCCTTTATATCGACACTGATGACAGACAGCACTTCTAGCAGGACATTTGGTTCTAGGGTGTTCTGTATTACTCCCACACCAAAAACATGATTTTCTAGTTGGAATTTTATCTTCGTTAGAAAAAGCGGTCCTATTATAACCAAAAAATTTTCTACTATTTTTTTTTGGTTTATTTGTAGCATTAACCTTGTCAGCTGTAACTTGACTAGCTCCTGTTAAAGTCTCCTGCTGTTTTTTAACTTGCTCAGATTGTATAACGGAATTAACAGCCGTTTCTAGAGTTAATTTGGCATCTAATTGTAGTTTAAACGATAGATTTTTATCTATAATACCAACTACGACTCTATCTCTAATGGCTTCGTCATAAAAAGTGACAGGAAAGTTGCAATCTTGAGCGACAGTATGAAGATCTGTAACATAATCACTTACTGACTCGCCCTCAAGTTGGAATCTAGTATGGAACCGTGCTCGTTCAAAGATTATGTTTTTGGTGGGAATAAAATGGCTGTCAAACTTCTGAAGGACTGTATCAAACTTCTTTTGATCGGCTGATGATAGCTTGAACGATAGAAAAATAGTTTCAGCCTGAGGGCCCATCAAATAAATCAAAGAATTTACCTGATCTTCTTCTGCCTCCTTTATCATACCTGAAGCACGTCTAAAACGCATAAAACGATCTTTCCATGATTTCCATTCCAATGTTGATTTGAAATCGAAAGGGTCTGGAGCCGGTATTTGATACACAGGAGCCGACATAATGGAACTGGGTTCTTTATAAATGTTATAACGCTTCACTTCACCTTAGTTATACTTAAATAGAGCACAATATCCGACCACTGCCACCATGTGATATTACAGCAAGAATTGCCAAGTTACATTACAGTCTAACTCAGTACAAGGCGAGTTCTATTCTGTCAAATACATGTTGTGGACATAAGACAATTACAATATACAGCCACAGATAACAAGTTCTTGGGGTAACACCTCTGATGCTCAACTTGTTCTTGGATAGAGAGTGTAGTTCCTCACATAGCCGCAGGGCGCTATCATCACAAAAACTGTCTTCGGCCTTGTCCGTGGTGCTTTGTTAAAATAAGAACATTCTTTTGAAAATAAGACAACTCTTTCTTAACTCATAAAAACTGTTGACTCAAAGAAAAACATGACATATTAAAAGTATTTATTGGCTCACACAGTTAAAATAGGTAACTGCAAGAACTAAAATACTGTGATCTTATTCTTCAATCCATTGTTCAATTAACTCTCTTGTGAATCTTAACCCCTCTACCCTCAAATAATATTTTCATATTTCTTAAGTTAAAATTGTGGAGGAAGGGGTAGGCTATGTAAGACGTGGCTAAATGCTGGAGACAAATGCTTTAAAAAGAGAAACATTACAATAAAAAAAAACATGTATGATTCTGTATGGATGATTTTGAAGCGAAGGAAGTAAGGAAGGATAGGGTACATACATACATACATGCATGTGTAACACATGCAAATACATGAATACACATGCACATACATAAATATACACACACACCACACCATTCCCTTGTGGGGTGGGTAAGAAACTGTGCATATAGCTCAAAAAACAACTCTGTACTTAATCCGCCCTCACTTTCTCTACTCTTCCCTATCCTTGCATATTCCCTTCCTTTCAACAACATCCATGCACCGAGCCATACATGCTCTTTTATTCTTAAAACTCTTGATGTTTTTCTTTCTCACACATTCATATAAAACATTTAGTCATGTCTTACATGGCCTAATCCTTCCTTTTGATCCACACACGGTTTTAACACTAGAAATATGAAAATATTATATAAAAGTTAACAATGATGAGAGTGGGGTTAAGATTCACAAGTGAGTTAATTAAACATGAGTAGGAATGTGGAATAAGATTGATCACAGTATTTTAATTCCTGTAGTTAACTATTCTAAATATGCGACCCAATAAATACTTTTAATACGTTATGTTGTTCTGGGGAGTATTATGCACTTAGTTTGTCAAATTTCACAAATTCAAAAGTTTAATAGTAACTGTTGAATATATCTCTATATTGGGCAATATGTTTACAGATTCAAGTAAACTAATTGAAAGGTTGATGACTAGAATAATAAAATGTGATGTAATTAATTCATTTATTTGATATATTTAATTTTGGACTTGAAATTTATTTTACACTATAAATCTGAGACTTTGTATTTAATTCAAGCCTTGTCTAACAACATAAACTTTCAACTTTATTTATAACCTTTGTTGTCTTTTTGTTATTTTCAGAAACATAATTTCATTGATTGAAATCTGTAGGATTTCTAACTAAGAATTAGTGTTACATGTTTATCTTGCCTTGAGATTGGAATATTAAGTGCTCTTTGGGGAACTTTTGTGAATATGTTGCTTCATATCTTAACTCATTTCGAATAAAGAATTGACGTAACATATTTATCTTACCTTTAGATTGTTACATCAAATTTTGCTAAGGGAACTTTCCCTTTTGAATGTTCCACATGTTTAGTCTGAAATCGTGAGAATTTAACCTCATATGGGTGATTGTTGGCAATACTGGATTTATCATGATTTTGAATTTATTTAGATTTGGTGATAGTGGCGAACACATAAATAAATAGTATAGAAGTATATTTATTGTATTACAGTATGTAAGGGAATGGTACACAATTTACAAGTGTTTAAAAAATTATCTTTGTTTATTACATAAACTGTTATTTTTATTTCTTATGCAAACAACATGGATCAAATAATTAAAATATTAAGAATATCTGTGAATTTTATAGTGTTATCAAATTCAAAATGTACTTATCTAAATCAGAAAGGAATGGAAATGTCACAACATAACACTAAAAGTATTTAGTATGCAATCGATGTGTTTATTATAATAAACTATTCCAACTTATCAAAATATAACTTTCCATGCTTCAAATATTCAGTGTGTATTTAATATTGCAGGTTTTATTGTATTTTAAAGACCAATGAACTTTTACAAATACAAGCTGAGCTTTTATCCTTTTGATTCACGATCATTTCCAATAATTTAGTCTAGGGTTCTACTAATTATTTAAAAAAAATAAAAAGTAAAAAAAAAAGTTCTTAAATTACATAGATGACATTTTTTATTTTTATATATGAGATCTTTTTTAATGTAAAATATTAAACACTAATTTTTTCTTAAGCAGTGAGCTCTTTTTACTTGAATAAAATGTTTATAAAAATTAATATATATCAGGGGCATAGCGTCAGGGTAGACTATGAGACAAATGCCCATCCATTAGAAGATTTGTGGAGACTTAAAGAAAAATAAATACAAAGGTTAAAAACAACTCTCAAAGTGATAAAACATAAATGAATGCTTCTTGCATAGAGAAAATTCTATTTATTTATTTCTCATTTCCCTTCCCCTATTGAGACTCGCCTCACATTGTAGCAAACATATTTTTTTCTAGTTGTCATCATCCCTTTAAGATCCCACCTCTCTACCCCTACTCCAGAGGTAGTGCTATTAATCTCAGGAAGAAGCTAGTCTCAAAAGAGTTGTCAAATTGTTTGGTATTCAGATGCGGGGCTAGACTATTAATACATCAGTATTACTCGCAATATTATGAATATAAGCAATATTAAACTGAATATCTTCCAAATTTCAAATGCTTGTTTATTAATTTATATGCAATATTTTGTAAAGTTTTTTATTTATTTTTTATACTTGGCAACGTCGCGATTTTAGCTCTTGTCAAGGGTTGTGGCACGAAGACGACTTTGGGAAGTATTGGTTGAAAGCGGTGTAAAGGGGGGTATTTTAGTACTCGACATAAGATTTGTACAAAAGATAAAGATAATCAGGCATTTAACTGCCATATCACCCAAGTTAAAACCATTTTACCACTCAAGCCTTTAGTAAGGACTATTTCATGTACTTACAAAGAATACACTACATTACGGATGAATTAAATAATAGAGTTAATTTATTTTAAATTATAGTATTTACGTAAGAAATCTTGTGGTGTTCCTGTTTGGAAACTTTGGATCTTTCTAAACATTATTGTTATTTATGTTGTTTAACTTTGACTATGAAGACAATGTTTTGTGTAATGCACCCAAATTATTCAAAGAATATTTAGTTTCTATCTAAGTTTTAAAATAGACATAGAAGATCTGATAAATTTGTTGTTTTGTTTGCCATTATAAAGCTGGAGTGTCATGTGAACAAAAATCAGTGATTAACATAACACTAAACCGTCAGCTAAAGCTAATACAAGATATAATAGTTAGGACGATTGTAACTAAACTTTCAGTCAATCCTTATTTATAATGTTAGCTAAATCACTGATATATATTTATTTTTACAACAAAAAGCTTATATGCATAATAAATATCAATTTTAAGATATTTCCGATAATAACAAATACAAAGAAAAACCAGGTAACTTAAAAGAAAAAACAAGTTTAAGTATTTACATTGAAAATAAAAATAGTATGGCCTTCACCGAATAAAAAATTTATATTCATTAGCTAAAATATATCTTAAAAAAAACACTGGTACATAGGAATCAAACCAGGGACCTTTGGCTAAGTGCACCATTAACTATGGGTACATAAGTGTTATAACCCGAACGGGTAGTAAGACGCGGTGTTAAGTTTAAGATTAAACTATGGGCACCAAACCTGAATACCTCAGTGATAAAGTTTTGGGTTTGATTCCTCCTGTGTCCAGATGTTATTTTTCAACATATATTTGAATTCTATTTGCAAGCTGCTCATAATCCAAAGAAAATTTCATCTTTGATTTCATTTTAATTAAAATTTATCCTTTAATGATATAATTTCTAAAGAAAATAATTGAGTCATAGCTCACAGTTGATTATATTCTTCCTATGTGAGTTTACTCTATCGCGATAAACAGTTCTACAAACATATTTAAAAGGCCAAATTTATGAAAAAGGTTTGTAATAATACTGACAATATCAAAAATAAAATTATTAATGTGTAATTATTAATGTTTTGTATTTTCAAATATATATAGTTACAAAATATGAGCAACAAAGTCAGTCTTCTTCTTGAAGGCATCCTTCTACCAATTCTCTTAAATCAGGATTCTCCATAGCAGCGGCTATCCTTTCTTTGTCGTTGATTTGCTTGTTTACTGTAAATAGTTAATTTATTAGAGCCAGCCCATTTTGGGGGGTTGGGCTTAATCAAAGTCATAAAAAATCTTTCATTCAAAGTAAACATTATCTTTTAAAATGGATACATATGTTTTCATAATTTATGAGAGTTGGCTATTTTGTACATTTAATAAGAGCAGCCAACATGATAAACATAAATTATGCTTGACAAATACAGCTATATCCTGATTTTGTTTATAAGAACAGTAGATAAAATTCAAACATATTTATTTGTGGCCAACATTGATAACATTTTACTTTATTATTTGTGTTACTCTGTAGATATTAATAATATCTATCTAAGATAACAGCTGCAGGTCACATGACTTAATGTTTAGCTATTTTAATTTTTTTTAGTAACTTTAGTAAATAACTTCTACTGTTCTTCCTATCTATATCCTACTATAGCCATAAGAATAGGCCCTTAACTCCATTTGTTTTTGTCACCACATTGCACTAAATTTTTTCATAGTATATGCATATGTACTGGTTATAATATTTTAGGGCTAAGGAAGGTTGAGTTTAGAGAAAGTGTACCTGCATTTGTGTGGAGGAACAGTGAAAACTTAGATTATAAACAATAAAAGGGGTTGTACCAAATGTTAATAACAAAATAAGTGTATTAATGTTTCAAGAGGTAGTGCACCAAACAATGACTACACCACCTTAGTAATTTTGATTCTACTAGCAATGAGGTCCAAATTTGGTTTTAACATGGTGTGAAAGTAAACAGGTGCAGTTCAAGAGAAAAATAAAATACAACAATAGGGAACTCTTAAATCACTCGTATCACACCTGCTTTTGTACCAAGACATCCCAACTGGGGTTTTGTAAATACTTTAAAGTATATTAACTACACCTTAAAGCTCTAAACTACAACCAAGATTGGCTCAAGTACGCCTACTGTTAAACATATATTTTTCTAAAGCTTTATTAAATTATAAACTTGGTAAAATTGACAGACAGACTTTTAAAATTTCCAAAATATGTCTATTTTTTATCCAGAATTTTTTTCGATATTCCTGGCATAATCTTTTACTTATGGTTTCACTTTTAATTAGTATACAATATAAACCAATGTTGTGGGTACTTATAAAGTATTTTTTCCATTATTTGAATGTGATTATTTCTAGTTGCATAAAGACACAGCTACTTAAAATGGGATGATAAAATATATTATTATTAAAAATAATAATAATAATAATAATAATAATTACTATCATCATTATCATCATTATTATTATTATAATTTTTTATTATTATTATTATTATTATTATTCATCATCATCATCATCACCGTGTCTTACTACCTGTTTGGGTTGTATGCACTTACGCTAATGTGTAATGGTAGGGTGATTGTGAGATGAAATGGAGGACCTACAGTTTAACGTTGGATCCGAACCACGGTGGAGGCCTGGCATTCCTCACATTCACAAGTTGTGATTAATACACGTCTTGTCAGAGGTGAAGGAAGGGTTTGGCAATCAGGTAAATATGTGCCGGGACCGAGGATTGAACCTCAGACCCCCAGCACAGAAGCCTTATCCCTAGACCGTCAGGTCACCAAAATAATAGAAGTTATAGTTAAGAGGGATAAGAAAAAATAAAATAAATAATAACATGATGGATTAAATAGCTAAGGTATTATAGTTAAGTACACTACACCTATAGTCACATTTAAATAACATATCCTTTAACTTGAAAATTGACACCTGGACACAGGAGATGGCTTGGTACACCCATGCTCTCTCCAATGAGCTACCCAAGAGTTATCCTGTGCACAGGGTCATTCTACACTCATATTTTAAGGCAGCGTATGTGATGGACGTGTGGAAATCGTCAGCTACATATGAGCGATCAATTAACATAGCGAGCTATCAAATAAAGCAGCCACCTTCCACTCTGGAGGGCTTTATGCTGCCAATAGTACAATAACAATTGAACTAATTCGCATATCATGATGGATTAAATAGCAGAGCTACTTTAGAAATTAAGTATAGTCATAGCTGCATCTAAATATCAACATGTTTTTAACAATGAAAAGAGGAAAACATTTCACAATGATGCTATAGGAGAGATAAGTATTCACTGCCTCTTTAAGAACTTTGGTTGTTAATATACAATTCCTCAACCTAAGTTTTGTTCTATCTGAACTCTTCAGGAGGAAGTGTGTAACATAAGACACAATTTCCTGAATATGGTATTGAAAGAGAGAGAGAGAGAGAGAGAGAAAGAAAGTAATAAGGTGTAATAGCAATAATAGGACATTATAAATGATTAGCATAAATTACAAATACAAGAATTTAAGTCCCATAATATGAAAAGAGATCAGTTTTAAAGAAATTATCAATAGGCTATTAAAAAGTGATGATGATAATTCACTGTAGAATGAGGATAAGTAGACCTGAGATTGTAAAGTTTAGCTTACTTTCTTCCTCGGTGGCGTGTGTCCCCTTCTTGATAAATATGTCAAGTTTATGTTTGTCCACCAGGTTTCGTTGTAGTTTCACTCGTATGCACAGTCCAATGAGTGTTGCAAGATTGCAGTGAGGAACTGTTGGGTTGAACTCGATACGAATCACCGTTACATTGCTCTCTGTTGATGGTCTGATCTGTCACAAGAGATGGTTAGTGCTGGTTTAATCTATTATAATAGTGACTAACGTGGCAGTTTAGTTCCAAAATAGGATAGATTTCAAGGAAATACATTATAATATACCTGGGCCTGGATTCACTAACGGGAGCAAATCTGCTCCGGCGCAAGTATAGAAATGGCGCAACTTTGCGCCCAAGATGCTCCCCAAGATGCGCCTTATTTATTTTCTCCATTTTCGTATTCACTAAACAAGGCGCAAACTGGTGGCAAGATTATGGTGACGTCACCATAAACATCATCAATTGTGCTGTTTCGACCAATCCTTGTGAAGAATTTCCTTTCAAAGTCAAGGCTACTTTATTTTAAATCTCTAATGAAAATGACAGCAAATATAAGGATTTCTAAATATTGTGCTTGTAGACTAGCAATAAAATTAGAAACGGCCTCTTTGTGGGTGCTTTACAAAACCAATATTAGTATATTATTTAGTATTTATTAATATTATTAGTTTAAAGCTTAAGTTCCATTAAGAAAACATTTATAGAAACTTTAAAATTTATTTTAAAGCTATACTAACCACCATATTTACTGACGCGATGTCTTTGGATTTGTAGGAATACAAACCTCTTTGGATCTAGACAAAGATTACACAGTTCGTGGTTTCGTTTGACGTTTTGTTTTGTAATAATGCAATAAATGCCATTACGTTGCTTGAATGTAAGATTTCAACAATAAAAGGTAAGTAATTGCTTTGTTACCACTATCTAAATTGAAACAAATTTTGTGCTTGACAAACGTCTGTTATTTTAATTTCTTTATTATTAATTGGAATACAGTTAACTAATTATTGTATTTTAAGCCATAACGATAATATGCCGCCATTTAAATTTATTGAAGTGACAATCATGATTTTAATAGTTGCGCCTACTCTTGAGTGGTGGCAAATAAAAGGCGCAACTTTGCTCTCAAATTGCGCCTGCTTCTTTTAGTGAATAGGGATTTGGGCACATCTTTCAAACTTGCGCCGGCGCAACTATTTGCTCCTGTTAGTGAATCCAGGCCCTGGAGTTTAAGGATAAAATCATATTGTGTGTAGGTGCCTACCCCTTCTTTGGCCCTATATTTAGACAGGCAATCAAATATCCAAAGACAGTCCTAACAATCAATTTGGCCAACTGTGAAAGGAAAGTATTATCTACTTTAGACTGAAATGCTACCTACCATAAGGTAAAAGAGTGAGAAAGGAAAACTGTGTAAAAACCCCTCCGGTGTATACCCTCCATTTATCCTGAACGGTAGCAAGCTTACTATCGTGTAATCTCATTAGAAAGTGTAACCAGTAAACAAATGGAGGGTATATAACCTACTGAAACAGAGTTGCAAGTGTTAGGCTACCATTTAAAGGCTGATCCCGTTGATTGCAATGTTATATCTGATGCATATAATCTTTCTTTTAAAGCAATTAGAATTGAATAACCTAGCAATTCTCTAACACCCAGGGTCCACAGAGTTATTGCTGGGAGTCTGTGAGAAAAAATAGAATTGCTCATACTACTAAAACATTTGTTCTTTTGCACAACATACTTATGTGAGCAAACCTTTTAATTTCTTTACTTTGTCTTATAAAAACTATAAAAAAAAAGCAACATCCTAGTAGTCAAGGCAATGAGAGTGAATGTGGCAAACCAAATTTAATTGAAATTTTTAAAACACAAGAACAATAACCTACCAAACTTCCCAATGAGGACTAAGAACAAAATGTCCTAAGTTTTATGACTGTCAATATTTCAGTAATTGACTTTTTTTTTCATCATTGTAACAAAGTGACTGCCTAATTTGAATTCACAATAGGTTTTGCTTAGTCCAACTTAAACTCAATCAAATATTACAATAAAATGTATGTGTCTTTAGGTGTATAGAAAATAAATATAGTTTACATTCATAATTGTTTGCCAAAGTACAATTTCACAAATGGTAGTGGGGGCAAGGGTAGGGGTCTGTGGCATTTAAAAAATTGAGGACCACTTGACTAACCCATTATTTAAACAATAATAAAGTGGAATAAAATTAAATGTGGGTCAAGTTGTATTGGTTTACTTTCTCATATCAAGAGAAAGTATTGTAATCATCAACATTTTTTAACTTTAAATTATGATAAATCTTTATATTTTATTTCTGTATGAATACAAAACAAGCAGATTTTACAATTCTGTCTGTCTATGGTCAGAGATCTCAAATGGTTTAATTGATTTTGTTCAACCTTGATATCTAGTTGCTATTGGTCAAATACCTTGGGATTTTTTTTATTTTGACCCTAGCCCAAAAATTATGGGTACCGGTAGTTTACTTACGAGTGTTTTTTTTAAATAATTTTTTATAAAATGGTTTATCAATTTTGTTTGAATGGATATTTAGGGAGTGTTTGACCTTCAAATAACACTGCATATTTGGTTTTTGGGTAAAAATTTGTTAAAGGGTAATTTACAGAAAAGTGATTTTTAAAAATTCAAAATATTTTAAAAATGGCTAAGACGATTTTTAATAAAATGTATATCTGGGGAGTGTGTGACAAGACAAATAAAGCTGTATACTTGTTTTTTGGGGGAAAATTCATTTAAGGGCCGGTCTTATGACTACCAGATTGCTATCGGGAGGTTAAAGTTAGGTACCAGATAAAGGTTAACAGCCACTTTAATATTTTACAGGTATTATGAACTGAATTCATATGTCGGATAGTTATCTGTAGGATAAATATATTTTTATGCATAGAACGCAAGATTGGTACTGTTTTTATTGGTACGCACATGCATACAACCTGACTAGTAGCTACAACGCTCAACATTTGTTAAATAATGGTGGCTAAATGAGTGCAAGTAAACGGATGGTATCATGTGGGCGCAGAAGCTAGGTTGTCTTGCAAGCATTAATTTCAGTGTCTGCCAAATTGTGGTCAATAGTTCGGTACAACGTTCACAAAATTTAATTTATTATGCTCACATTTAAATAATTTGTTCCTATATAACTATAACTCTAAAAATAGCTTATCAGTTTTTATAAAAGTGTGAATTAAATGTTTCAACTTTATACATGTATAACCCGAACAGATAGTAAGATGCGGTGCTAAGTATGATTATTCTAACTTTATAAATAGTTAGAGCCTAAGCCTGTGCCTATTAAACACGTGAACCAGGATTTTAACCTAAAAACAGATTCTAATAGGCTAAACCTCACGAAAAACAACGCGTCACTATGGCAATGCCCATTTTAACTTTCAGATAAAAGTTATCAGGTACTTAAACCTCCTGATAAAAATGTGATGGATAAATACATTTTATCTGCCAGATAAATGCTATCTTGCAGTCATAAGATGCACTTTTAACTTATCGACCAAATAAAAATATTTATCGGCCAGATTAATATTTATTCAGTAGTCATAAGACTGGCCCTAAGTGTGACTTAATAATGATTTTTTTAAATGTTAGTATTTTAAAAAATGGCTGCTAAGTTTTTTGCATAACAAGGGTGTGGAGATGAATTTGAACGGATCACTTCCTAGTGATCTCAATAGTCGAACTAGGTAGAAATTTTGTGAGGATGCAGCGTAAGAGTATTAAGCAAGTAAAAGTTAAAATGGAAACATTTCAGAATAAAAGTGTGAGAACAGAATATGAAAGATGGCTGGGCGAAAAATTAACTTTACAAGAGCATGATTGGAATGTTAAAATAAATTCTAATGATATAGAAATTGCTCAAAACAGAATCAAAGAGGCTGTAGTTGAGTACGTGGAAGATGTGTGTGGATCTTAAAAAGAGATGCATGGTGGAATGAACCGGTGAAGAAAGCTGTGAGAGAAAAGAAGGAAGCATACAAATGAATGATTGCTGTGAAGAGTGAAACAGAAGGTAGAAGGTTGTTGGACATATACAAAGAGAAAGAGATGAATGCAAAGAAAGGAGTTAAGAGAGTAAAGAGCAGATGAGATTAAAGAAGGAGAAAGAATGCAGAATGCTTTTTAAGTAAATAAGCTGTTGTGGGATGTGGGTAAAGAGAACAAAACAAGGAGTATAAGGGAAGACCGATGACATTCAGAATGAACATGGAGAGATCTGGGATGAAAACGGTATAAGAGAGCGGTGGAGGGAGTATTTTGAGCAAATGTATGGTGAAAATGTAGAGAAAGTAGCAGAAAATAGGAAAAATGTTATGAGTGAAAGAATGAACAAGGCTGAGGCTGAAGCTATTAAAGTGTTAAAGAATAGCACAGCTGTGGGCGTAGATGGGCTCACAAATGAAATGCTTAAGTGTGGGGGCATGATGGTCCTTGCAAAATTTTGTCATTTGTTCACTGTGTGTGCTGGGATTTAGAATGTTAATAGTAACTGAAAGAATGCCGTCATTGTTCATTTTTACAAAGGAAAATGTAGTAATAGTGAATTTAAGAACTATGGGGCAATTAGTTTGTCAAGAATTCCGGGCAAAGATTTTAGGAGAGTTTTAAATGAGAAGGTTCATGAAAGAACTCCAGAAAAAATTTGGGGTGTGCAATGTGGTTTTATCAAAGGTAAAGGTTGCATGAAGCCAATATTTGTATTGCAATAAGTGATTGAGAAATGTATGGCAGTAAGTGCATTTGTGATCTGGAGAAAGTTTATGATTGTGTAAATAGGAGTATGTTATGGAATGTTCTGAGAGAGTATGGTGTGGATACATGGTTAGTAAATGTAATTATGCCGGTGTATGATGGAAGTAAAGCATGCCTTAGGATGGAGCATTGATCGAATGGTTAGACATTGAACAGGGTGTTAGACATAGTTAGTTGTCCTATGTCTCCATGGTTGTTTAATGTATTCATGGATAAGTTTGTGAGGGATGCTTGTGATGACGCGGTTGGTGTACAAATGGACAGTGCAAATGTGAGGGTGCTGATTTAAGCAGATGATGCTATTTTAATGGCTGAGAATGAAAGAGACTAGCAAAATGCATTAAATCATTTGAATGTGGTGATGTACAGAACGAATCTTCGTATAAATGTAGTCAAAACTAAGACGATAGTTTGTGATAAGGACGGATCAGGAAATGATTGTCAGTTTACTATAAATGGAAAATTGTTAGAAAAAGTGAATGATGTTATGTATCTAGGCAAAATGTTCTGTAAAAATGGAAGTATAGATGGTAAAATCAAAAGACGGGTGAATGCATTTTGGAGAGGAGGTGGATGCATGTAGGCTATTGCAAAGAATGAAGTAGTATTAAAAGAGGCAAATATGGCAGTATATAAAAGTGTGTTAATTCCAACATGGTTTTATAGATGTGGGGTTTGTCACGAGAAACATATGAGCAAGATGGATGCAGATGGAATGAAATGATTGTGGAAAAACTTGTACAGACAAAGTCAGTAATGAATGGGTGCTGAAGGTATAGGATTTGATAGGTAATACATAGGGAAGAGTGGGGAAAGCTAGCGAGCAGGGATTAAGTATGGTCGTTTTTTGAGCAACATGCAGTTTCTTGCCTACCCCGTAAGGGAACGGCGTATGGTATAGTATAGTAAGGTATGGAATAGTATGGTATGGTATGGTACAGTAGCCCCATGGCTTCTTTGGTGCTGACTGACAGTTCACAGCTGACTTCTGACAGTCAACATTTAGATATATACCTAAATTTTGAATGTCAGAAGTGACAGCTGCTAAACACATGTTTTTTGCAGATCATATGGTTCGGCGTAGGGATACATAATTTGGTCTGGTAGCTTTTCAAAGCCGTCAGCTGTCAGCTGTGAGCTGTCAGTCAGCACCAAAGAAGCCATGGGGCTACTTTATGTATGTATGTATGTATGTCTGTTTTTATAAAAATAAGTTAATCATTTTATAGTGGGCAATTTGACGAAGAACTGATTTTTATAAAATTTAATATTGTGAAAATAGTTCTAACCATTTCCTTCAAAATTGGTTTCAGGGAGGCTATTTTACATGATCAATAATAATGTTTGTTTATTTTTCTAAAATAAATTAGTTTAAGGATAGTTTACTTACTATAAATTAAGGAAAATTTGGAATTTTTCAAAACTGGCCTTGTAGAGTGAATTCAAAATGGGTAGGCCTATCTGGAAATTATCATCATCAACAACATTATTATTAATTATTATTATTATTGTTATTGTTAGCACCGGTTCTTACTACCCGTTCGGATTATACACACGCTAATGTGTAATGGTAAGATGATTGTGAAATGAAATGAAGAATCTACAGTTTAACGTGGGATCCAAACCACGGTGAAGGCCTGGCATTCCTAACATTTACAAGTTGTGATTAATACACGTCTTGTCAGAGGCGAAGGAAGGGTTTGGCAATCAGATAAATGTGCTGGGAACGAGAATTGAACCCAGGACCCTCAGCACAGAAGTCTGACACCTTACCTCTAGACTGCTAAGTCACTCTATCTGGAAATAATTTTTCATTATAAATAAGAATAATTTTTGATTTTACAAATTAAAAATTAACTTTGAGGTCATTCACAATTAACTTATTTTTGAAAATTTGAAATTTGTTAAAGATATGTGAACAGTTTGGTTTAAAATTGATATATAAAGAATGTATATTGTGATTAACAAGATGATGTGTTTTTTAAGGAGGAAAACATACTTAGGAGTATTTTACTTAAAATTTACTTCTGAAAATTTTCTTCGACTACTACTTACACTAAATGAGAAAGTTTGTGTGATTGTCCTGTACGACTTATTTTTTTAAACTATTTGGCTAATTTAGTCTAGTCTACACTGTCAGACATTTTTGCTATTTTTATGTAGGATAAAAATAATTTTCTGCAAATGTCCAAAACAAAAGATAAAAAGTGATAAGGTCCTATATAAAAAGTAAAACATGTATGCACACAATTAACTTGAAAAAACTTCAAATTAAAATAAGCCTAATGTTAGCAATTTATCTTTTGAATATAATAGGACCATAAGGAAGCCTATTGTAGTTTGATAGTTTTAAATAGGTACTGACCATTACACCATCTTCATAAACAACATGAAGATCTTCTAGGGTTGCTGGTTTTTCTGGATCACGGATACTTCTGATGTAATCTGAGATGAAAGGAAAACAATAATATTTCATGAAAACCACAGTTATGAAGTTTTGGATTTTATTTTTTATTTTGTTGCATCTCAAACCCATTCGGGTTTTATGTTTATTAATTATGCTAATGGAGAAGGAATGAAAGAGGTTGAATTTACCAGAAATGAACTCATATTTTCATGGAGGAAGAGTGGAAATGGTTTAGGAAACAGAAGCTTTGGTACACTCAGGCAGGATGTTTGAACTCTGAGCTCATCATCGACAGTTCAATCTATTGTGAGAGTGACACCTTGGACCAGTGTTCTGCAGGTGTGTCGTATGGCCACAGACCAGAGTGTCATGCATCACTGTTCAATAAGAACATTAAAGAAGTTGGTACGAGCGGTAGTCGTGTGTCCTCTCCATTTCTTACTTACTCCTACTTACTAATGTTTTTGATATACAGTGAAGCCTCGATTATCCGCCAGCGGATGATCCGCGGTGGGGATTATTTGAGAGTGCCGCGAAATTTTTTTTTAATTACGAATCTCAAAAAAAAAAAAAAAAAAAAAAAAAATTCAATCCAAGCCAACAACAGGAAAAATACAATAGGCCCTACAGTGCAAAAGTCGAAAATTACTGCCAGGTTTATTGTGCATCGTAATCCTCTAGGCCTCGGAATTTGTGGATGAGTGGCAGGCTCTTGCTCTTTTGTTTTGGTCATGGCTTTCACATTCTCTGATCACTGACCTTGACGACCTGAGCGGGCCTTCAGTGGTGTCAGTTGTTAGTAAGTATGCATAGTGATCAGTTGTGTTTTATGTTTATTTGTCAGTGCTCAAGTTTAGTGTTTCGTTAGTTCCTGAAATTAATAATGGCTGAAAAACGAAAGGTTATGTTAATGATTGCACAAAAACTTGATATTATTTCTAAAATAGAAAATGGCGCGTCAAGGAAGCAGATGTGTTTGGATTACGGGATCGGGGAAACAACAGTGCTAGACGTTTTAAAGCAAAAAGACAAACTGTTGGCCTTTGCATCAGTGTCAGACAGTGCTTCTGGAAAAAAAAAACTACAACAATGAAGAAATCCACCTATAATGAACTTGAATCGGCATTAGCGGAATGGTTAGCTCAGGTGTGAAGTGATGGCACCCCGTGTCTGGTTCTATCACTTGCAGCTAAAGCATTTTTTTTTATTTGCTAGGCCTGGAAGAAAATTTTTGATGCATCGTCTGGTTGGTTACATCGTTTTAAGAAATGTTATGGAATTAGAGAGATTGGTCTACACGGAGAGAAGCTGAGTGGTGATCCACAAGCAGCTGATGATTTTCAACGTGATTTTGAAGAGTTTGTCAAATGAACAAATTTATAATGCTGATGAATCAGGGCTTTTTTGGAAGTGTCTTACCACTCATAGTTTAGCATTTGAAAGTGAACATCAAGCGGCAGGTACAAAAGTAGCAAGGAAAGAATTACAATCTTGCCATGCAGCAAACGCTGTGGGTAGTCACAAACTTAGGTTCTTGTAATCGGTAAATCTAAGAAACCAAGGTATTTTAAGGGGACAAAAGCAGAAAATGTACCAGTTGATTATTTCAACAAAAAAAAAAAAAAAAAAAGATTGGATGAATCAAGCAGATTTTTCAAGAATGGTTTGAAAAGATTGTTGTGCCTCAAGTACGTAAACATCTTGACTCAAAAATTTTTCCAAAGAAGGTTGTTTTGTTAATTGACAGGCAAATCTTCACAAAGTTTTTGCCCCCAAATGTTACTGTGCTGATACAACCTATTGGACCAGGGAGTAAATGCAACCATGAAGAGAACATACAGAACAAAGTTGTTACTGTCAAAAATCGAAGAAGGCTGCGATCTCAAAGAATTTTGGAAGAATTATACAATTTAGATAGCATTTACGATATTGCGTCTGCATGGAATTACATCAAACCCTCAACCCTCATTAAATCGTGGAGAAAACTCTTTCCGAGTATCGAAACAAATGTCAACCAAAACATTTTGGTAGAAGAGAATGAAGTCATGTCGACAGCTACACTTGTTGACCTAGTGAGATCCATTCCGGGAGGTGAGAATGTCGACGAAGAGAAAATAGAAGAGTGGCTGGAATGCGACGCCGGGGTTTAAACGACTGACTGACTAGAGATAATGAACAAAGCAATGGAGTGAACGAGAACGAAGAAGAACAAAGTGAAAGTGAAGAAGACTCCCGGATGACACACGAAACTGCTTTGCAGTACGTAGACGGATTGCTTCAATATTTAGAGGATCAAAACGATGACGCACATCTGGTAGAAAAACTCATGTTAAGGAAAGTACAATATAGAATAATAAAAAAAGGTGTTTCCAAAGCAAGAAGCAAAAACGAGTGACTGATTTTTTTTTAAAAGGCATAACTGAACACTTTTTGTTAACAGTACAGTAGATATAGTTTTTTGTTTACTGTTCTTTTTTTAGTGATTTGGATGTAGAGCAAAGATTTCTGCTGTACTGCACATATTTTAAAAGTTTTATATATTATGTTTTTTGTACAATAAAACATAGTTTTCATGCTGAAATATTTTTTTCATGTTTGCACCTCATTTTTAGTCTTTTTTTGGGTTATCCGCAATTTTCGCTATCCACGGTACCCTTGCCACCCAATTCCGCGGATAATCGGGGCTTTACTGTATCTGATAAAATTAAAAGATTTTCTCAAAGTTAAACAAATTATTAATGGTTTAAACGTAATTTTTCCAAATGTTAAAGAAGTGGACACAGAAAAAGAACTTCAACCTTTAATCTTGGGACAATTGAGATTAGGCTACTTTAAGAAAAAATTAGTCTATATATTCCTAGTTCTGATTTATCATAATCCATTAGGCTAGGTGTGTAATACATTTTTTTTTGCTGTGGAACATACTTAAAACAAAAACAGTGTGCCGCAAAATATTTAGGTTTGAAAAATATAATGTGAGCTTAAAATGTTGGCAGAACACTGCCTCAGATCATAAAATTGGGAATATATGATTATACTGGGTGTTTATAGCCAAACTATATTTTAAAATTTCCTGACTTTCCAGATTTTGCAAAAATAAGTTATTTTTCCAGACACTATAGAGCATTTCTGACCAAAAATTAAGAAAAGTTCCAGGAAATGATGGATCAGCTGGTGGAGACAGTGAGAAGATATGGCATGGAGAACAACAAATTTAAAAGTAAAAAATGATGAGGATTTCAAAAAATGAAGCGCAGCTGAAATTCAAAAGTGAAAACCAGGAGTTGAAAAGCATTGAGCAGGTCAAGTATCTGGGAAGTTTGCTTACAAAGGATGCCTACTGTAACAAGAACATTAAGTCAAGAATCGCCATGGCCAAGGAAGCTTTAAAGAGAGAGAGGTCACTGCTGACCAGCAAGTTGAGTTAGGAACTGAGGAAGCTGGAAGAAATACTTGAAGAGCTTTGAAATGTGGTGCTGAAAAAGACTTGAGAAGATCAGGTGGACAGGTAGGGCAAGCACATCCTTAGAAAGAACTATCTTCTGCAAGACGCCATAGGAGGAAAGGTTAAGGGGAAAAGGAGTTTAGGATGGAGGATTCAAATACTGGATGACTTGAAGGAAAGAAGAAAATTCTAGGAGCTTGAGAAGGCAGAGGACAGGGCGCAGTGGCGGTCTAAGTTCACTGACAAAAGGAATGAACCAGTCATAAGACAAAACACATAATAATAATAATAATAATAATAATAATAATAATAATAATAATAATAATAATAATAAAGTACAAATATTATTTTATAAACATATTACATGACCAGTATTTATATAAAGTAAAGAAACATTGTGTATGATCAGTGCTCACATAGTGTGGAGGAATATTGTTTAATCAGTATTTATGTAATGTTAAGAAACAGTATTTGATAAGAGTTCACATAACATAGAGGAGCATATTATATGAACGGTGTTCACATAAAGTAAAGAAACAGTATATGGGCCATTCTAAAATTGAGGGGCAATTTATGTTTCCTGCCTATATAAATATTTTGTTATTTATAAAACAAGCAGCAAAAAAAAAATTTTTTTTAGTAGTAGAAAGTATATAAAAATTGATAGAAAAATTTAAATCTGGCAATATTAAAAACAAATTAGACCAACTAATTATTAAAAGCCCCTTTCATCACTTCGCTAACTGTCCCCAACTCTGAATTTCGAAGTTTAAAGCTCTATACAAAAATAAAGAAAAAGAGAAAAAAATATATATAACCACAGTAAAATATTCCCGTAATACTGTTATTTTCGTTTGAAGAATTCACTTTAGTAAATTATTCATGAATTTTGATATTTTTATCAATGTTTGTTTGTCCACAAGTAACACACTGAACAAACACTATATTTTGAATTTGGCGCTAAAACCTTTCAGAATGCTCCACTTTTCCCCATTAGCCATAGTGTGTTGTTGTTCTGTACTTAATAGTTCTTGTTATTTAATTAGTTAAAAAGTTTATTTAATATTATTTGGTCAACGTACGAAAATTCAGGTAAGGGCTTGTCTTATGACTATCGGATAAATATTGCTATCGGGAGGCTAAAGTTAGCTACCAGATAAAGATTATAAGGCACTTAATATTTTATGAGTATTATGAACTGAATTTATCTGCTAGCTAGTTATCTGTAGGATAAATATATTTTTATGCATAGAACGCATGGTTCTTACTGTTTTTATTGGTGCGCGCATGCGTACAACCTGACTAGTAGCTACAACGCTCAACATTTGTTAAATAATGGTGGCTAAATGAGTGTGAGTAAACATATGGTATCATGTGGACGCAGAAGCTAGGTTGTCTTGCAAGCATTAATTTCAGTGTCTGTCAATTGTGGTCAATAGTTCGGTACAACGTTCACAAAATTTCTTTTACTGTACTCACATTTAAATAATTTGTTTTTATATAACTATAACTATATAAATAGTTTGTCAAATTTTATAAGAGTGTGAATCAAATGTTATAACTTTATAAGCATATAATCCGAAAGAATAGTAGGATGCGGTGCTAAGTATGATCATTCTAACTTTTTAAGTTAGAGCTGACTAAACACGTGAACCAAGATTTTAACCTAAAAACAGATTCTGATAAGCTAAACCTCATTAAAAATACGCATCACTATGGCAATGCCCATTTTAACTTTCAGATAAAAGTTATCATGATTAAAATGTGATGGATAAATACATTTATCTGACATATACCTCAGTTTTTAGCTTATGTGGTGTTGACTGACAGCTCACAGCTGACTTCTGACGGCTTTGAAAAGCTACCAGACCAAATTATATATCCCTACGCCGAACCATATAATCTGCAAAAAACATGTCTTTAGCAGTTGTCACTTCTGACATTCAAAATTTAGGTATATACCTAAATATTGACTGTCAGAAGTCAGCCGTGAGCTGTCAGTCAGCACCACATAAGCTAAAACTGAGGTATAAAAATGCTAACTGGCAATCATAAGACACACTTTTAACTTATCGATCAGATAAAAATATTTATCAGCCAGATTAATATTTATCCAGGAGTCATAAGACCGGCCCTAAATAGTATAGAGTATGTTTATTGCAAATCACTTTGCTAATGTTAATATCATTTGGAGTTTTTGAAATAACTAAGCCAATACCAGTTCAGTTGAACATAAATGGAGGCAGGAACTAACCTCAATGTTTGTCTGCCACTTTATACTTATATTATGGTTATGAAACTCAAAGTCCACCAAAAACATCATTTCACTAACATTTCTTGGTGACGAAAATGGTGTCATCACCTCACTAATGTTAGTTAGGTGACGAAACTAATGATAGCCACATAGTTCATGTTAGTAAAGTGAAATTTTCAATGTAAATGCCGTTTTCCCAAACATCACTTCATTAACGCACGCGTCACTTCACCAACGGCAATAAAATCACTTATTTCTTAGTAAAAAAATAAATATTATATATTATTAACATGTGAGCTATTAAAAACATAAATAAAAAATGAGAAATGTAAAACTTAATTTTGTTTGGATTTTGGAAAATTTAACATCACTAAAACATGAATTTTGTGTGATTCTTCACTTACAAAATCCTAATTCCAATAAATTAAGAAAATGTATAATTTTTTTAAATATTATTGTTAAAAAAATATGGAAGACTTAGTAAAAATACATATTTTATTTGGATTTTAGAGATTATAACATATTTATGTGCATCTGACATAGCGTTACTGAAGTGATGGATTATGGGTAGCCACTTTGGTAAAACTAAAAAAAACACAAGAAAATTGTAAAATCAAGCTCTGCTCGTATTATTACTTAATTATTTAATACATTTTTTGTAATCAGGCAATAAAATATACTTTTCCTGATTTTTTTATTTTAATTTTCTATCTGTCCCTCAATTTGAGAATGACCCAAATTTTCGGTGTTCATATAATGTAAAGAAACATGGTAAATGATAAGTGTTCATTTAATGTATAGAATCATATTGTATGATCACACTGCTGTACCCAGAAATTTACTTCGAGTGGAGGGGGTTCAGCATGCATGGGTCTGAAGATGAACAATACTAATTGTAATGCTTCCATTTAAGTGACGGATTTAACTTTCACTTTTTGAACATAACTTAAGAAAAGTGGTTATATACCAGCAACACAACTTACATACTAGCTTAGTTATATAACATATACAACACCCAGACCCCAGATCATAAATTTATCAAATGTTAAATACTACACCCCTGCTAGGAATCAAACCCTGGACCCTAAACACAGTAAGTATAAACGCTAACAAATGAGCTACTAATAATGCTGACAACAGAGAGATTTAAGAGGTAACTCTTCCTGCTTACGGTTACTGTATCATTAAGTAAGATAATGACAAATTTATGATGCATAAATTGATTATTATTTTATTTACCATATGATAACACTAGATGTATCTAACCTTTACAACATAAAGTGTTCATGACTAGCCATCTTTTTTAAACTGTGACAATACTGCGTCAAGGTCAACAGGAATACTGCGGTATATTGCAAGTAAAACTAGTCCAGTTAATCTGCTATCGCCAGTCGAATTCCACAGATAAACCTTTTGTGTTCGGAGAGTTTAAAAGGTTCTCTCTGGTGTCGCAGTTGAAGCCTGAAGAGTTGTAAATATTTGTAGTAGCCTTTTGATGTTTGAAAAAAAAACTCCTCTTTGCACTCTTTTAGACTATCAAGCACAAACAATAGTCTTGAATTTGACTCTTCCTTGGCCCATTTCTACTTCCAGATACTGTATTCTGTGTTAAACATAACAGGTTCAGGCAACAGAAAACTGTAAAACTCAACACACTCAATTAATTCTTGTTGGTTTGAGTCAACACACTGCTTGGAATGAATTTTTGCAGAGATGCAATTATAGACATGTGATTTTAAAATATGTCTTTTAGCTGTGTCCATGATCAATAAATGGAAATTAATAAGTTCCTTAAATTGAAATATTCCAATGGTGTGTCAGATGGAATGTTTTCTCTGTGTAACTGTTTCGATATTATTCGTGGTACATTCATTTCTGAGCCTATATTTTCCATCAAGAGGCGTGCTGAGGTAAAGCGTTGACTAAACTCTTTATTCACATACTTCAAAATAGTGTTGAGAACAGAAGACACATTTCCCACATAATCACATGCAACTTCTTGAAGTGTGCATAGTACAAATGTATGAGAAAATACGTTTTCTAAAACTGTCAAGAAATAACAAACTGATAGTAGGTCACAGCACTAATTAGCAGATGTGCTTTTTGAGATGTCTCCTTATTTGGGAACTTTTCCAACTTCCCTAGGGAATGAACCACAGCAGAATAAAGTTCCTTAAACCACAAAATTGCCTCGTGTTTCACACATAGCTATGAGAGTTTCGTGCTTTGAATCAAGTAAGATTTCACTTATAGCGTGTTTTAAAACATCATTGAGTTGTGCAGAGGAATGAAAGAAAGTAAGTTCCTAAAGAATGAATTGTTCCAATATAATTTTGAATAGATGGAATAGCACACGAATCAGCAAGTGCGCACTACAGTGTATGTATAATTCCATCAGATAATTTTTATGAATGTAAGCTTGCGCACCATATAAGTGAACACTCATGGCTGCTAATCCATCATAGCCTTTGGACAGCCAAGTACTTGCAAGTATGATGGTTGAGGAATGTCTTAATCAAATATGGAAGTCCTTTTAAATCATGAGCAGGTGCAAAATCAAGAAAATATTCATGCACTTTGTTTTCCTTTAAGTCCACATAGCGTGTGTGTGTGCGCGCACACACACACACACACACACACACACACAATGATAATTGTTCTGTTTTAGTAATATCTGTGGTTTCATCAGTGAATCCTCGCTACTCCTATCAAGTAGAAGAAGTGACCATTACAATTATAAACAAAGTTAAATAAGGAAGTTTTGGGAATATATATATATTTCTCTTATGTCTCATCCTTCCAAAACATCCTTATGTAACTTTGTTTATAATTGTAATCGTCACTTCTTCTACTTGATAGGAGTAGCGAGGATTCACTGATGAAACCACAGATATTACTAAAACAGAACAATTATCATTATATAAGTTTAACAAATCAGTTTAATAAAATGTGAACAAGAGAAAGAGAATTACATACATTTTAAATAGATTTTATCTCAAACAGTCCACTGTTATTTAAGATAACTGACACCTGACACATCGTAGTCACTAGTAGATTCTTCGGTGATGTAGTTTTACGTCCTAGTTCTTTCTCCGTCAAATTGATACAGAAGAATATATTATGTGAAGTGAGCAATGATGCCTATATAGTAACGGAACTGACCTACTCTCTTTGATGGTGTGGCACCCAGAAAAATTTATCTGCCTTCTTTTGGAAGTGTGGCTTGTGACTAAGATGTTGAATTACTGGTGGTTCCGGCATGGTCAGCTTTCCTGGAGCTTGGTCGTCGTCATCGTCATCATCGTCATCGTCGTCATCATCATTATCATCATCACCATCACCACCATCATCACCATTATTATCATTATTGCGTCTTACTACCCGTTCGAGTTATACGCACTTACAAATGTGGAATCCGAAATGCTAAATCAGCTAACACTGTAAAACATTTGTAATTGTTTATTTTCTGCGCAATTTTTTCTTGAATTATGCAATTACAAATGTTAATAATTCGAGTTTGAATTTTGGGACTAGTATATTGTGCATTCATTGCTCCGGTTTCTTAAGCGATTTGGCAAAAGTGAGAGACCAGCATGCACACGTAATCTCAATAAGGCACAAAAATTCCCATAATTTACACCTAAATCCTGTTTCATTGCTCTTCCTGTGTCATTTTAATCACCCAAAGCAATTTTCTGCTTTCCACAAAAAATCACTGTTTCAATCACATAACGCAATTTAGCTCTGTTTTCTATGGTTTGAAGCTGACGTTCACTGCTGAGCTGATCAATTACTCTTGTGTTTTCCACTTCATGCCAATCTGCATACTCAGAGCACATCTTGTAGTAGGTTGTGTTAGCATGCTGACAAAGCTATCACAAGCTTTCTTACTGTTGGTAAAATATCAGTTTACTAATGCTCCCAAATGTTGGTTCTCACCTTTTCCACCTTATTCAACAGCAAATAAAACACACCATTTACACAACACATCTTCCAGATGTTGCAAACAAACTAACCAAGGCAATCTTTTAAACCATGAAATTTGAAAACTAAGATTTTGTTTATAATTCATGGGAAACTGATAACATGATGGAGGAACCCACGGTGACATCAGAAGCTGTTCTTTCATTACATCAGTCAAATTAGCCTTACATACAAACCACCCTATATTACATTCACTACTATCAGAAGCCTTCAAAATTTCTTCTGATTTGGTGGGTTTGGTGGATACAGTCACAATTGATTCAGTTAGAAACAATGATACCTTTATTGAATTTAAATTAGCAAGTTGATCGCATGTACCTTCAATCGCTTTTGTTCCTTTTGATAATATAGTTCATTAAAGATGCCTGTCTTTTCATGCCCTGCCATAACGTCACTTTGTGTCTGAAGGGAAGAGAATGTGTCAATGTCAGAAAGGCAACTCAGCAGCTCATGTTCTTGTTGTTATTTGGTTGGAAGAAGATAAGGATATAAAGTGGCAAGGCAAAGAACAAATGACTAAAAACGAAACCCAAAATCAATCAAGAAAATGTAATTTAAGTCTCTTTCAGTATATCACAGCGCCTAGAATGAGTTTTTGAAAAGCAAACATGACCCACCGAGTCTATATGTATAGGTGTAATATTAATAACTTACTAGCTAATATGCTGAGATCAAACATTTAGCCTCAGATAGAAACAAAAAATTCTAGGAACCGACTTTAAAATCTGGAGTAGTCTGATGTTCACTTATTCTCAAAGAGCCGGCAAGAGTGGAGCATGAAAACCTAACATCAGCTTTCAACCAAGCGAATTTTCCATGAATTCTACACAACAAACCTCTACATATAGACTGAATTTATGGTGTAAAACAAACTAACCCCCTACTGCAATACAATGCGCTAAGAATGTAATTTGAACTTGTGTATATTAATAATAGTGTTTTTCCAATACTTTCTTCAGATATTTGTAATAATAAAATAAGATTTGGTTTCAGTAATATATAAAGTGATAACCGCAGAAAGGAAACATTTCCAAAAACCTAAATTTTTCATGAGAAACAAAAATTACTTTGCAATCCAGGACTTGTTACCTCTCTGCGGTAAATGTCATTTTTAAAGTGACGTCGCGCAATGGTATTTTATAGCGCTTACTTTCTTTAGGCAGCAAAAAATGAGTAGGCCAATGTCTATAGAGGCTATGAATTTTTAAATAACTCACTTAACTTATTTTGTGGACACGTTTCCTTTCTGTGGTTAGGAATTCATATGTAGGCCTATGTATTATTAACATGGGGAAAGAAGGTTTACTTAATGTTATTGAGCCTACATATTTTCACATAATTGCATATTTTAATCAATTTTGTTATATATTTATCTAGGTGTCAATTTTGTAGGTTTTTACTACATAAAAACCCGATCTCTAATGATAGCCAAAGGTGCATGAATACAGTGAAGTTAGGCCTATTTTACACGGCTCAAAAATTAATAGGCTAAATTATTTTATAAACCAATCTAAATACTTGAAAGTCTTTCCGTTTTATGTTTCAAATGTAATGTCTAACGTTGTATGTTAGTGTTATTTACTTGAAAGTATTTTTTTCAAAAATAAATTTTATCCATACTAGAGCCGATTTTAGTGACTTTAATAGTGTATAAAAAAAGTTTAATATAACAGAGTAAATATAGTGCAAATATTATATTAATTTATATTATATTATAATTGAAGTGGGAAAATATTGTGTTCTTGACTCCTGTTTGCTAATTAAACATTAGGTACATAAGTGAACATAACTATACTAATACCAAAAATTGTCTCTCGCAGTTCTTCATTTGCTTGTCGAATATTTTCAATATCCTCTTCAGTAATTTCCTTCACTGCTGAAGTAATTTCTGGGTCGTCTTCATTATCGGATTCTGAAGTTTCTCCAATGCCAAGAATGGTTTTTGATTTTTTAAGAAAAGAAATAAACATTTTTACTAAGTTAAAGGTTTTTTCGATCACATCTACAGAGTGTTGGTTGGAAAACAATGATTAAAAAAATGCTTTGATTAGATGATACTAAGGCCAAGAATTAATTCCCTGCATTATAGTAAAACAACAACAACAATTTTTTTTTTTTAAGTTTAGTTTTGCATTACATTACAACCTCGATAAAACTAACAAGTCATAATGGGTGACTACTGACTAGTCGATTATATTGTCATGAGTCCTAACTGTCGATGATTCATGGATATATCGACTATACTGTAATGGCTATTCGATCCAGATACCTGCAACAGTTATTTCCGAACGTACAAGAAAGACTGAGAATGAAGTATCTTCAATCTTCCCAAGGACTTGTCCACTATATCACAGGTCATGGCTCATATCGAGCGTCCCTCTTTAGGATGAACTTGAGTGAAACCAGTCTTTGTTGTTGCGGAGGAGAGGCGACACCGGAACACGTGACCTTTGGAATGTATATTTACGGAAAGGGAAAGAGCGGATCTACTATGCCTCTACAGGCCAATATTGAGGGATGTGGATTGGTGGAGCTACCTCGATGAGATAGCGAACAGGGTATCGAAAGCAGAAAGGGACAGACATAAGGACGAACTAAAAGAAAGAAGACAAAGACAGGACCAAGACTTGAGACAAAACAGACAGGAAGAAACAACGGAGGAAGAAGTGACGAGTGAAGACGATGGTGACGGAGAAGGAGAATAAACATCAGACTTAGACGAGACGTTACCAAACTAGTGAAACAAAACACAGAAAGTGTAATAAAAGGGAGGCTGGACTAGATTTTGATGGACTCTGGATATATCTAGAGCTCTAGCTGAGGAAAGGCGTCTCAGAGATACCAGCGATGAATATCGCTGATGAACCAGGGACGCCTGGAATACCAGCTGGGGGAGAAGGAAAGTAAGTGGATACAGATGAGACGTCGGAAGTTGTTCCTTACTCAAAGAGCCCTGCTCGCTTGTAAACAAGAGTGATGCTGGGCTGGAGCTATCGAGCACTCCAGGGATGTCGACTGGCCACGGTAGGAAGTGACCAGAGAAGAAAAAGAAAATGGGACTCCCTACAAGGAAAAGATATAAACTGAATGTGTAGACGACGGCACTAGGTGTATAAGTTAGGTTAAGTTAGATTTAAGTCCAAAGCTGGCATATCAAAAGGAAAAATGTATATAGCCAAAATAACTTCAATAGGTAAATATGAACAAGTTTAGTTATAAGTTATCATAAATTAAATAATGGTATTGATATATAGTAGAAAACGCTGCTAACAGGAACAGGTCGAGGTAAATTGGTAGTAATCAATAACAGGACAAGTAGTTTTAGTTGTAATATATGTTTATATTCCAGAACGTTTATGTGTAACATTTTTAGACTCACTATATAGAAGGCATATTGTAATATGAACAGAGCAGAAAAAGTCCTGATGTATAGTAAAATAAGATGTCAGAACAAATGTATAGGGAAATTGAAAAAAAAAAAAAAACTGCAACTGCAATGCAACGACTTCACCATGCCTTTTATAGCAAGGTCTGGCGGTAGCAGGTAGGTCCCAGGAGGGATAGTCCGAAGCCAACAAGTCCCCTGGTCCAAGCCATTTCTTTATTGAACTCAGCAAGTACAAGTGCTTAAAGCTAACATGATATAGTTTTAGTCTACAAAAAATAATCAGTGCTATGTTGTCATGTTGACTGCACCGTATCCTACGTGATTAGGTGTCACCAATATTATAAACTCAGAGTGCTACTAGGTCGGCCCGGACCCAGTGGCATAGTTAGAGTTGGTGCCGCCCAGGGCGGTCCTTGAGTTTGCCGCCCCTCTTAATACACAACATATTTTTACGAAAGTCAAAACGACGTATAGGGGGAAAAAAAAGACACCTTGTTTATATCTGATGTGAATAATAATGAAATACAACATTCTACAATGTTATTTTTCTTGCTTTTCTGCTAGAAAATTATTCGATGATATTATTGAAGTCTATTTCGTCTGTTAGTTTCTGTTCTATAGAAAGTATGGCAATATTTTTAACAGTAAGGTATTCATAGTGTATCTTAAGTAATTCTTGATCAATTTTAATCCAGAAAAACTCCATTCACAGGCAGCAATACTAACAGAAATTGTTAGGAAAGTTCGTAGAAGTATTATAATATTTGGAGCTGAGTTCCCAAGACTGTATTATTTTTTAATAAACTGCAAAAGTTCAAGGGGATCTTCCTTCCACGTTTTTGTTTATTATTATTATTAGCACCACGTCTTACTACCCGTTCGGGTTATACGCACTTACGCTAATGTGTAATGGTAGGGTGATTGTGAGATGAAATGGAGGACCTACAGTTTAACGTGGAATCCGAACCACGGTAGAGGCCTGTCATTCCTCACATTCAAAAGGGTTTGGCAATCAGATAAATCTGTGCCGGGACCGTGGATTGAACCCCGGACCCTCAGCACAGAAGTCTGACACCTTACCCCTAGACCACCAGGTCACCTTGTTTTTGTTTCATCTTACGTAGCAGCAACAACAATAAAACTCTGAAGTGCTTATAAATGTCATCGTACCAGTAGTCATTATTTAGTTGATACTCGTATTTGTCATTCAAAAGATTCGATGGAGTGAGAAAGGTATATTTTCTCAGCAAGAAGATGAAGCTGTTGAAATCTGAGAGTAATTTATTGGATCACTCTGTACAGTGAGGAAAATATTTCTCTTTGCAACTCAATTTCGTATGACAGTTCAGCATCTCGTGATTCTTCATCAGCCATAAGTTTTTTTCTTTCTATATTGACGTTGACGCTTCATGACTATCCCAAGATCATCACAAATTCATTTGGCATAGGCTATTGAATTGTTAACTAGTTCGTCCCTATTTTCAGTTAAAAATCCTTTCAAAGACTCGAGTTTTATATCACATTGTTGTACGTTCACTCTTTTTGTTTGTAGGTAGGCCTGTGTGTAGTTAATTCGTAGAAGGACGGATTCCCACAGGCCAAGAAAGCACAGAAAATGAAAAGATTATAGCGCACCAAGCAGAACGCCAGCATCTGACCTAGTAATTTATCTATCACAAGATAACTGTCCTAAAGCACTTAAGATTTTCGAATATATATATATATATAACAATACACACAGCTTCTCCCCTTACACTCCATCAAGTTTCTACTACGTGCTTGACACTTTGACCAGGGACTGAAGTCAGAATATCCCAGCGATGGTTCAAGGAAGAAAAAACGTGTACAAACTCTCCACAGTTCCAAAAAGATATAACAGAATTCGCAGCAAAAGAAGCAAGAATAACCATCAAATTCAGCGTGTGATTTGTGCGTTTGACAAATTCTACTTTTCTATTAAGTTCCTTGATAAGTCTCTGAACGCCACTATGTTGACCAAACATCAAAGTAGCATTATCATATGCTTGTCCTCTACATTTTTGAAAACCAATTCCGTCGTTTTTTAATTTTTGCAAAATCATAGTTTAAATACTCTAGGTGGTTTTACTTTTTGTTTCAATGAACTCAATACTCAACAAATGATTCTACTACCTTCACTTTATTTCCATCGATCATAACGTAGCGCAAAACTTGGCTCGCTTGATCCTTATGAGAAATATCAGAAGTGCTGTCGAATATCATAGAAAGATACTTGGATTCTTTTACTTGCTTGATAACTTTGATTCTTACTTTTTCTCTCAAAATTTCTATAAACTCGTTCTGAATAGTAGGCGACATATAGCTGTAACGGGCTAACCAATTTAGCCCTGTACTATCCAAAATTGCTACACTTAATCATGGTCAGGAACACATATATTATACCCTGATAAATGCAAGTGTATTTAATGTATAGATCTCCATATGTTACATACCATGTCTCGGATACTGCATGGAATAAGACCGGCGCCATCAGAAGACTTACCCTGCCTCGCCGTTCTTGAAGCACTGCACTTGACCGGTCCGAGCCTCGACAACAACTGAGGGCAACGCACGGCCTGCTAGTCAGTTGGAGCCTCGTTTACTTGGGCCTACGTGACCGATAACATGTAATTGGATTGCTCCCCCCTTCTTTCCTTCCCATGATGCTTTGCGTTCAACCACTATAAAACTCCTTGGCTTGTTAGGCAAAGTACGATTACAATTATTCATCCCCTTCAGGATAGTCGACACTCTCCGAAGTTCTCACTTCAACTCAACTTCACGCAACCAGTGGTCACGATGATGATGCCGTGGGACCGACCGGACCGGCGAAAGTAATATCCAGTTTTATTAATCATTCAAGTTCATGGGGAGTAGGCGGCTATATGGCCAGGCTTGAGTCTTAGGTTTTTTTGTATAAATTGTCGAGAGGATTAGCTCATCTCACTATTAATATTCTTTGTTGTTTAGGTTAGCTTACTATGACCTAGTTCACTAGACGTGAAGTCATTTATTATTTCACATGTTTTCTGCTTGATCCTTAAGACCAGCAGTTTAAATAGGGATGATTCCCACATCTTAGCCCGTATGACCATTTGGTAGTCTGTAAGGCAGTTAGTCGGCTTAGGTTACTTGGCGTGAAGTCATTTAGCATTTCATATGTTTTCTGCTTAGTCCTTAAGACCAGCAGTTTAAATGGGGATGATTCCCACATCTTAGCCCGTATGACCATGTTGTATTATGCGAGGCAGTTAGTCGGCTTAGGTTACTTGGCGTGAGGTCATTTAGTATTTCCCATGTTTTCTGTTTGGTCCTTAAGACCAGCAGTTTAAATGAGGATTCCCACACCTTAGCCCGTATGACAATTTTGTAGTCTGCGAGGCAGTTCGTCGGGAAAGGGGTTGTTCAGATTGTTCGGGGCATAATGGTAATGCCTAGTTAGGTATATTTAACTTATGTTATCCACCAGTTTTGATGCTCAACTTGTGGGTCATTTCTGCCCGTCTGTCATGGCTCGTGTTATATTCTATATTTAACTTATGTTGTTCACCAGCTTCGGTGCTCAACTTGTGGGTCATTTCTGCCCATCTGGCATGGCTCGTGTTATATACTATATTTAACTTATGTTGTTCACCAGTTTCGGTACTCAACTTGTGGGTCATTTCTGCCCTTCTGGTGCGGCTCGCATTTCTCTCCCTTAGATGTATTTTTCCCTTGTGGGAGCTGGGTGTCTCCCTCCTTGTTGTTCACCACTCAGGTCATGCATTTAACGTTTCTGACATAGACCAATTGGTCGTGCGCCAGCTCATGACAAAGTAAGGCCGAGAACACTGAATTGAAACTTATCCTGTACTATTAAATTGATGTATATTTTCAGCCGATTCATCTATGTCTGGAGCCGACAGCCAACAGGTTGGAGCCTACATAGCTTAACCTGTCAGTCTAATTAGTGGGCGCTTCACGCCATACTTAACAATCTGTGTGGCTAATTAACTCGGAACATTCTAAGCATTGTCTCTGTATATATTGGTTTGTGTTCTGAAGATGTTTGTTGTACCTTTCTCTGCCTTTGTTACATTAAACTAATTTGTTAAAATGCACACATATATTTTCCTTTCAAGTGTCTTCTATCATGTTTATTTACCTTGTTAGCAATCGCTGTCTCTGGTGTTATCTAGAGCTGCGGTTCATAGCATTTAACAAACTTTTCCCCCAGTCTGATTCTTAGAACATGTTCACGTAGCATTGGATCGTATTTCACCAACAAATGAACTAATTCTAAAAAAATTCCTCTATTTCCTATTGATTACAAAGTCAGCATCAGTCTCATAATAAATTCCTTCTCGATGATCCCGTAAGGCTAAATTCTGTTTAGCTAGAAATCTAATCATATCCAACAATCTTGAAAGTATTTCCCTCCACTTCCTCACTTCATTTTTAACTTCTTTTTGTTCCTTTATATAAATTATTGCTTCATGTCAAGTTCTAATTTCCAACTCCTTTCATTGTGTGAAAACCCGAACATGGTCTACGCTGGATTCATGCTCGAAAATTTTAGGATTAAGTTTCCACCACATGTTGATATATATAAGAAATTAAAGTTGAATTTTATTGTTTTATTTATATGAATTTGAATGATAGGGAAATTTAAGTGTTTTGTTACGTTGATAATCTCGAGTGCTTTTCTCTGCAAAGTTAAATGGGAAAACAATTTGACATGGCTCTGAATGTACTCAGGAATACACCACAAGAGGCTGAAGTGGATCTCCCCTTCATTTCTTAATTTATACCAAGGATCATAAAATCTGCACGACGGATGATCAGCCACCGTAGGTCGTGTGGCAATTCCTAGTATTTGGCTACAATAAGAACTAGAAATTCTAATTCCACCAGATCTATTTTGGGATTCCCCTTAACTGAAAGAATGCTGTAATTGTTCCTTTGTACAAAGGCAGTTAGAGTGAATGTATTAGTTATAGAGAAATTTGTTTGTTGAGTATTTCAAGCAAAACTTTTGGGAGAGTCTTAATTGAGAGGGTGCGTGAAAAAACTGCGTACAAGATTTGGGGTGTGTAATGTGGTTTCATACCAGGTAGAGAGAGGTTGTATGAACCAGATATTTGTATTGCAATAAATGGTTGAGAAATGGATGGCAGTAAGCAAGAAAATGTATTGCGCATTTGATGATCTGGAGAAAAAATACGATTGGGTGGTTAGGATTATGTAATAGAATGTTCTGAGAGAATATGGTGTGGATGCATAGTTAATAAATGCAATTATGGTGGTGAATGATAGAAGTAAAGCATGCGTTAGGGTGGACGGAGCTTTGAGCGAAATGTTTGACATATAAAGTGGTGTTAGAAAAGGTTGTGTTATGTCTCCATGGGTGTTTAATGTATTCACGGACAAGTGTATGAGAGATGCTTGTTAGTACGCGGTTGGGGAATGTGAGAGTGTTGCTATATGCAGATGATGCCTCATGAATGGCAAAAAATTAAAGTGACTTGCGGAATGTATTAAATCATTTGAATGTGGTGAAAGGTAGAATGGAGCTTCGTTCAAATGTAGCCAAAACTAAAGTAATAGTTTTTGATAAAGCTAGATCAGATAATGATTATCAGTTTAGCATAAAATGGAAAACTGTTAGAACAAGTGAATGATTTTGTGTATCTGGAGTCTGGACAGGATGTTCTGTAAAAATGTAAATCGATAGACGAGTGAATGCATCTTGGATGGATGTGAACTATTTAAAAAAATATAATATCGAAAGAAGAAAAGATGGCAGTATATTATAAAAATGTGCCGACACCAACATTGTGGTATGGATGTGAAACGTAGGCTTGACAGGAGAAACATAGAAGCAAGGTGAATGTGGTTGGAATGAGATATCTAAAAATGTAAGTGAGCAAACTCGTATGGACAGAGTCAGTAATGAATGGGTGCTGAAGGAGTGTGATTTGATAGGTCAATGTAAAAGAATTGTCTTACATTGGTTCGGGCATGTGGAGAGGATAAGTATGGATCGAGTGACGAAGAAAATATGTTATGGAAGCAGTGGCGTCGCATCAGGGCAAGCAAGGCTTGCCTTTGATTGAAGATAATATGTAATTATTTTATTTAATGTTTGCAAAAATACTCTCCTGGTAATCATTTAAATGTAATTCAAGCCTCATCAGTGGGCTTAAAAAAAATCCCGTACATGGCAGTGACCGTAACATGCATGCAAGACGTGCACTAGTCTATCTAATGGGGGGTTTAAAGTCGGTAATTGTCCAACTTTCATCCAATTTATCTAGCCAGTGTAGTTCTTATTTGTGACGTAATAGATTTTGGATGGTGGCTAAGGGGAAGAACTGCGGATGTCAGGTAAAAATGCAAGCGGCTGAGCTATGACTTCTCTTGCTCGAAAGGTGACGACTAGAACCAAAGTCACTACCCCTCACTTCTCTTTTCAAAACATCGGGGGATGGTATGGCATGAAAGGGGAAATTAATACATATCGTCAAATGTCAAGGTATTGACCCCGTGCCTACACATCTTTAAGCCCAGTACACATGACAAAACTTCTTGTACATAAAGTTGTACAAGAAGTTGCAGCCCGAAGATGGCGTCGTGTGAACACCAAAACTTGCACAAGATCTACTTTGCACAACTTATTGTATACAATTTCAGAAAATAGAACGCGTCCTATATCAGCCATATTTCTTGTACAACCTTTGAGTTGTAAACACTAAAACTTCGTATGCTAGACCGTTATTTAAAAAAGTTATTGTAAGAAAAACAACTCAATGCTTGAAAACAAACAAATAATTATAATTTAAGGATGTTGAACCCCAAATATAAAGGTTTTCAACTGTTTTAGAATATGATATTAAAGAATTGAAAAAAAAGACCCTTTTTTATTTTCATAGCATTTAGTAATGATTAAGAAATTATTTACATTAAATACCAATATTTCCCTAATCACTCAATCATAATTTTTCCATAAAAATGGCAAAAACACCATGTCCCCCCCCCCCCCCCCCCAATATTGTATGCAATCAAAAATGCCGTGTGAACAGTCACTGGATAAAATTTGTATGCAATCCACGTGACCAAGATATTGTACAATTTCTTGCACAACTTTTTTTTTACAAGAAGTTGTTTCGTGTGTATCGGGATTTAGAGTTTTGATCTTAAGGGTGCTACATGGGCAGGTAGAAATACCTCGTCGCCTTTTGGGGGTAAAAAAAATTTCACCTCTTCTCTTTACTTATATTTCCTCTGAGTTCGTAACAGATTAGTGAAAGAGGAAGGAAGAAAGACTTGTCACTCAAGGCCGAGATGATTCATTCACCAGTAAAAGCGATAGATCTGCCACTCTTTTGGATTATATTTTACAACAGCCCACTGGTTTGATACACAACCAATCTACTTTCAAATTTCGACAGTGATCGAGTTGTTTAAAATAAATAAGAACATTACTATTTCAAGTTGCTAGTAATGCTGCTCTTGTATATTAAATCGCGATGTACATTCCTGCACATAAAATTATTAGGTACTTATAACTTTATTTTTTAGCTTTGTATCTAAATATTGCATTTTTAGGTTAATTTTCCATAACCATCAAACTAACTGTCATGGATTATTTACATATCCACTAATTAATATGCTAATGCGTTAGGGAAGAGAAAAGTTTAATTTTAAAGGAATTGTACCCGCGTTAACGTGGCAAGTGAGTGGAAATCAACCATTCAGGACAAAATCCCCTCTATACCAGATCGGGATTCAAACTCTAGCCTCCACGTCATTGGCAACAAATTTTATTGTTAGAGTGACGCCTTATATCATGCCGGACAGTAGCTTGAACTCTTTTAATCTTTTGTTTAAACATCTTATAAAACCATGACTAAAAAATAATAGCTCCCTTCAGTGGGCACGTGAACAAAATCACCTCTCTCATCTAGTCTAATTGACGGGTGATGGGTAGGTCAAGGTTGGAATTTCAATCTTGTGCTCTGAGATTTTTTCCTTCAATCTTTTTCCTTCGATTATTTTTCACTCTTCCATCACACAAATGAAGGTATAATACCTGTGATTGATAATTTCCACTTTCTTCCCCTTTAGTGTGATTATTGTATTACTAGGGAACTCAATCATTATTTAAAGGCAAAACTAGCAGCACCTAAATGTGTAACAGTTGCATAACAATTACCTTTCTTTCCAATTTTAAAGTAAGTGGTGGTGAAAACTTTAATTGTATAGAACGTTTAGATATTTGTAGTACAATATTTTGATTTCTAGTTGGTGTAGTTAAAACTATTATATGATAAATTTAAAATCTCTCTTTATCAATAATATTAGATAAGATGGTGTAGGTAAGCGTGATCTCTAAAATTACTTATTAGCTATACTCACAAAATAATTATGAAATATTATGCATGTGTTTTGATTTATTTCAATTTTTATATTTATAGATTATTTAGTATGTTTCAAAATATTCCTAAGCCAACAAAAATATATTACAATAGCTATCAACAAGCTTGTGTGTATAGAGTTTTTACATAAGTTATATAAAAAATTAGTTTAATTTGTTGCTGTGTGATTAAAATAGCTTTCACTTTATATTTACCATCGAGTAAAATGTGTTTGTTTCAATCTCTACGTGGAGAGCCTAAACAAGGGAAGTAGTGTTGAATATATTTTACAACTTAATAAAGTTGAAGTAAAATATAAACCTAGAAATACATTTAGGCAAGGAATGTCCACTATATGTGTACACCTGATGAAAACTAACAATGTCCACTATATGTGTACACTTGATGAAAGATAACAATGTCCACTATATGTGTACACTGTACACCTGATGAAAGATAACAATGCCCACTATATGTGTACACTGTACACCTAATTACGGAAGGCAATGCCCTCTCTATGTGTACGCATCTGATGAAGGAATGTAATGTTAACTATAAGTGACTTCACTATCAGCGTGGTTCAATGCAGTAATTTGAGAATTTGATGCTTCTACAGCCCCCTCCCCCAAGTTAAATATAATATGCATACTGAGATCAATGATAATAAACTCGCAGAAATGATATCTTGCCAACTGGTCAATATATCCTCGTTTGAAAAAAACATGATCACAAAATAAATGCACATTTTACTTGACATAATTTATAATTCTTATGAATAAATTTAATTTAATTTAATTTTAGCACCGCGTCTTACTACCCGTTCGGGTTATACGCTTAAGTACTAATTACACTAATGGATTAGGAATTGGGAAGGTTGAATATAGGGGAAGTGAACCCGCACTTATGAATAAAATACAAGTTAAACATAACTTGTGTTAAATGGTTATAAACATAAGGAATTGATTGTATTGTCAAAATTCTTGAACATAAGTACAGTATTTAATGTAAGACCCTCTTGTTAAATATTCTATTGCCTGTATTTATTAGCATAACGTTACTCCTGCAATATCAGTAGCAACCCATACGTTATGGTACAACTTGTTTGCAGTTATTTACCATCTCACAAAACAAAAAATACCCCCTAATGTAGTTTGTACAACTGCGGATAACAACTGAAAAGCAACTTTTCTTGTCCCAGAATTCCCTTCCTGAGAAAGCTTTTCCAAACCTTCCACAATTTCGACAAAATGCTTCTTTAACATCGAAATACTTTTGTATTTATGACACCATCTTGTTTCACACAGCAATGGTACTTTTGGTGCATATTTTTAAAGCAAAACTGATTCCCTGAAAAAAATTATCGTATCTTTTACAGTTCCAATGCAGTTGCGGATCTTAGGAACATTATTTAAATCTTTTACTACAAGGTTTAATTTGTGGCAGGGCGCAGTGAAAATATAAACCCTTTTTATATGTTTTTCTCAATATTTTTTGGACACCGCCATCTTTTCCGGTCATAGTAGCACATCCGTCGTAGCCCTATCCCACGCATTTGTTAACATCAATGTTTAATGCATTGATGAAGCCATTAATTTCAGCAGCTATCGTTTGGGCATCCATTTTTTCTAACTCGACAAAACCCATAAATTCTTCCTTAACATTGTTTTCCCTTTGATCGTAATATATAAAACCTATTATATTCTCCTTTCTGAATATCATCTCTATATTTAACTGGATGGACATCTGTGGCTGAAATTTTCGAGCTGTCGTCTGCATACCATTGTGTAAGAGAGAAGAAAACTTTCGAGTATCTCTTTCTCTCCTACACCCATACAAGGCAATGTGGCAATTTGACATCGTTCATTAATTTTATAGAATATATGAGATACATCAATGTATGAATGGTTAAATAAAATAAATATGTTAGTTAAGGCTTTGAAGAGCATATACAAGTTCAAAACTGGTTCGTTTTTTCTTTAAATAAGTTGATGTAGCCTAATATACACGATGATTTTGGAAGGAAGTTCAATTGTAAGACTTTATCTGTACCAGAATCCTACCCTATAGTTGTATTTAGTTAGCATAAAAGACCTTTGCGAAGGAAATTTCTACTTCCGTTCTAAATTGCCGTTTATCCTACCAAAATATTATATATGATAGTATTCTGTTACTAAGTAAAGCCTTACAGATTGGGATTATTACTAAAATCAGGCTTTAGTAGATACTGTACTTTAAACAAATGTAATACAGTTTTTAGCTAGCTTGTTTCATTATCGTTTTCGAAATTTCAACATAATATGGTTTCTGAAAGATATGGCCAAATTAAAAAAAAACAGGTATTATAATAATACTTTCCACAAGCCTATAACCTAAGTGATAGTTTGAATACATGGCAACTAAACAAAGTTTGTCATTCAAACAAATGTAATCAAGTTTTAAATACCTTGTTCATTATATTTATCGAACTTTCAATATAATATTGTTTATGAAACCAATATACAAGCTAATAACAACTTTAAATATAAGTGGTCGTGGCAGACTGTAAACAGCATTGATGACAACTACATAAAAATTGAAATATCTAAGGTTTTATTCGTATTTGTACAGTATTACCTGTAAAACTGGATTGTATATACTTTAATGTAAATGTTTCTTCAGGAAAGTGTGGTATAATACTTCACTATTTTCAAACAATAACACTTTTATTCATCAGAGACATGTTTTTGCATAAGAACATTTAAAGAAACCGTTAAATCTGCCCCCCCCCCCCTTTCAGTGTAGCAGACGATACACTTGAGCGTCACGCCTTTGTCCTTGGAATGTGCATGTGTATGTCATCCAGTTATTATAGAGATCAATGTCAATGGTTAAAGGTGGTCGTCTTTAGAGAGCGTTGCCAACTGTTGACACAAACCGGTTTTATTCTGTGCGTTGATGCTAGAAGCAAGGTCGAAGGTAGAACTAGCGGACGATACAAAGATAGACCATTTAGTTTAGTTTAATAACTCTAGAAATAGGGATATTCGCTCTTACTCGAACGATGAAGCGTCTGCCACGACCAAGGGTAATTATATTGTTAGGCAATATACAAACAAACAAATCTAGCCAGGTCAATACCAGACTAATACCTGAGAGGTCTAATCATGAAAAATAGTGAAACAATTTAGAAAAGAAGCATAGCATCAAATCCAATATTTTTAGAATTACTAAGGAGAATATTATTTAAGCTAGCTTGCTTGTATCAATTCTCAAGGAGAGTTAAGAGAAGCTTGCATTTTACAAATAATAGATGGCTAACAATCGGACATCTACACAGTAATTTACTATGGCCGGCCATTTCCTAATGAGTACTGCCAGAGCAATCAATAGTAAATTTATACATCTACCCCTTACTAGGGCATACAATAGCCAATACTAACTATCTTTGAACACTAAATAAATATGGCGCCTGATGGGGCTGAAAGAAAGTATAATCCTCGTGGGCCACTACTTCAATCTAGCAATGCTCTCACAGGTTTGCTCACCGTAAATAGCTAATAAACAAGGCTGTAATCGTGACTGCAACCAGTCACTGGCCTACTAGGCCCAAGAAGAAAATATTAGATGATCTGATTGTTGCCATAAAGATATTCTAAATGAGATCATATCGTTTAGGGTGTCATAAAAATATAACAATATCAAAGACTTAGAAAAGGAAATATAATTCATGGACTCACTATAATCATTCACCTGGTCCTATACATATGTAGATCATAGAGACCTCGTATTTAAACTATGCCTTATGGGCATAGGGAAATAATCGTCAGACTATCAGACCCAAGAAACTATGTCTGATGGACATAGAAATTAGCGTCAGACATCGTGACTAAATAAACCATGTCTAAAGGAATAGACAAATAATGTTAGACATTCTAACAGAATACACTATGTCTGATGGATATTGAAAATAAAGCACGACATTCTAATACATGAAACTATGTCTGATGGACATAGATAGCAACGTCAGATAAACTGACAAGACACTCAATGTCTAATCGACCTTTAAAATAAATCAAAACATACTAATACATGAAACTATGTTTGAGAGACATAGATAGCAAAGTCAGATAAACTGACATACGTAATACTCAAAGTCTAATCGACATTGAAAATAAAGCAAAGTATTCTAATACGTAAAATTATGTCTGAGGGACATAGATAGCAACGTCAGACATTCTGACATGATACTCAATATTCTCAGAAGAGGCTTCCTCTGCAACGCGGTGGTGAGACCGATGCTTGACACATCGTGGCCACTAGTAGTCTTCGGTGCTGAATTTGTATAGGGTAGTTCCTTCTCCGGTGAATAAATACAATGGAATACAAAAATGTGACCCACGGGCAACCTGTTATATAGCAATAGAACATGGACAGGGCATGGAGATCTAAGGGAGAAGGGGAGAAGAGTTGCGAAATAAATCCACCTTCTCACTAGCGCTGTCAGCCTGAGTGACGAGCCGAGGCAATAATCTCTCCTTTCTTCGACGTGTGCCCCTCGATCCAGACGTGAAAATGCTCACGACACCGAAATAGTGCGATGGGGCAATGTTCCTCGACGCTTGGGCGTTTCCCGGCAACATCAATTTATAATGACTTACCACCTGTCTCTTCTTATTGGAATACATTAGTACTTGTTATCTTGTTTTAATTGTCTTTCTAGAATTTTAATTGTCTTTATGGAATTTTGATTGTAGATGTAATATTATATAAATGACATGCTACATAGTTTACGTTGTTATTTAAACATTTGTTGTATCGTGAGATAAGTTTTGGTAGGTCCTCTTCATAGAAGTTGAGGAAGCGAGTAAAGTCATTCCCCAACCATCGTTTTCCCTTCGTCGTCGGCGTAGAAATGCTTGCTCATATCTTTTGAAATCCCATGCGTTCGTTCTTTTGCACATATGTGCTAACAATAAACGCAGCTGCGTATCGTTTGACCTTGATGAAACTTCGCCACGCAATCCAAAATAAACACCGCGGCCTTCTGTCTGCCAGAGTATTGTTGCTTCATGAAAATATGCGAGGCCCCACTCTTTTTCTCATACGCAAGCTCCCATGGAATTTTTTGGCTGGCAGAAATTGGACCCCCCCCCCCCCTAAAGCCCTGACCTTGTGCTAAGTGACTACCATCTTTTCCTGCATGTGAAAAGCTACCTCACCGGCAAGTATTTCCACACCAACGACGAACTGAAAATTATGGTTCAGGAATGGCTTTCCTCGCTGGCAGCCGACTTCTATGACGAGGGTCTACACAAACTTATCTCAGTATACATCATAATCATCAACATCATTAACTATTTCCAGATTGTGGCCGGTTCAATTTAGTAAATTCCTCCATATTCCTATATCTTTCCACCACTCTTCCTCCTTTAATTTCTTCAATTCTTTTCCTCTCACTTGGAACACTTCCGCTTTTCTTGGCCTTCCCTGTGGTCTTTTCCCCCACATACTTAATTTTCAACATTTTCTTAGGCATCCTCTCATTTTCCATCCTCATTACATGCCCATTCCATCTCAGTCTTTCTTTACTATCTCATATACTCCCTGCACCTAGGTCTGGATTAAGGCATATGCCAAGTGTGCCAAGATCAGGGGCTCTAGAGGTTAAGGGCCTCTGCCCACCTTGCAAATAAATCACTTTGACTTTCATATTTATTTTGTGATAATATTATATTTCAATATTTTTTCGTAAAATTTATCCCAAACTAATCTAGAAATTCCCTAATCGAAGGGCGCTGGTAGTAGGGATAAGTTATTGAAAGAATATCAATACTGTACTCATTAAAAGTATTGGAAGAAAAGTATCGATACTGTACTAGTATCGAAAGAAAAGTATCGATAACAGTAAGTATCGGTATATAAATTTTAATCTGGAAAAAATGTTTTTTATCTAGTAATAGTAATTTAAACTTTTGTATCATAATTGTATTTTCATATTTATCAAAGCACTGAAAATTAGAGTCGTTTTTAATACTCCAAAACAAATTTAAAAAATGCTTTTTCGATATCCAACTTCTTAAAAAGTTCCATAATTCAATTTTGGGAAGTACCATCTTTTTAACTACATTCTTCGTTTATATACTATATCAAGATAGTCTATTAACTATTGACAGACACTAGAAAATGGACGCCCTATCCTGTCGCATCTGCTTAAACAACGCACATAAACTTTTTACTTCGTTTGCCTGGGATACCTAAAGTTGAGCGAGTTCATTGAGATATATAAAAGCTTCTTTTGTTTAGTTTGTGATGGCCGTGCTCATTGATAAAGGAAGACGTAGTAGACTAATAGCAACTCGCCCCGTCGCCTGCTGGTCAGGCATTAGGCTGTATTGATAAATAAAGATGAAAGAACGGCTATTAATTATGAAGAGATAAAAGAGATTAAATGCTAGAGTTGCTTCTTGCTTGTCATGCAGAAAATGAGTGAGAATTGAGAAATCGTGTCATTTGTTCCTCCTCCACAGTCCACCCTAGTAAATATTTGATCCCAACATGAGTGAATATAACAAAAAGGTTGTTTATTTCGATACCGGAGTGTTAGTACTAATATAATTAAAGGTATCAAGTGAAAAAAATTACTAGTATCGAAAGGAAAATATCGATATTAGTAAAGTAGGTATCTATTTTTTCACATCCATAGCTGGTAGCCTGGTACGTAGAGTCTGACAGTCCGTACCTAAAAATGAACGCAGCCTTTGCTTTTGGCAAACCGGAAATTGTACTTATATGCAGACGGTACCGTTGACTTTAAACAGAAAAATAAACATTGATTTTCTATTGTCAATAATTTCTGAGGTAAAATAGTAAAATTATTAATATTGAAGAACTAACTCAATGCAACTTTAGAAAAACGCAAAAAAAAAAAAAAAAAAAAAATTTATATAGTAAAATTCTTTTTACTATACAATAGACATACGCATACTATTAATTTTTATCTGCAGATGGCGGACTACATAAATTGCAATTACACCGAAATAGTCTATAATTATAATATAATGCCCAGTATAATTATATTATTAGCTATTAATAATAATAATAATAATAATATTTAGCACCGCGTCTTACTACCCGTTCGGGTTATACGCCTAAGTACTAATTACGCTAATGGATTAGGAATGGGTAAGGTTGAATTTAAAGGAAGTGAACCCGCATTTGAGTGGAGGGAGAGTGGAAAACCATTTAGGAAAAACCACCCCCAGTTCACCCGACCGAGATTCGAACCTCGATCTCCCCGTCCTCAGCGGTAGAGCTCAACACGACTGGCGCGTTAGCCAACTACGCCACCGAGGCGGGTATTATTAGCTATTCATTTACAGGTACTATAATCCCCTGAGTACAGAATAGACTGTGTAGTTTAATAGTTATTAGAGTATTAATAATTAATTAATATGTTAGCGGGTGACCTAGTGGTCTAGGGGTAAGGTGTCGGACTTCTGTGCTAGGGGTCCGGGGTTCAATCCTCGGTCCCGGCACAGATTTATCTGATTGCCAAACCCTTCCTACACCTCTGACAAGACGTGTATTAATCACAACTTGTGAATGTGTGGAATGCCAGGCCTCCACCATGGTTCGGATTCCACGTTAAACAGTAGGTCCTCCATTTCATCTCACAATCACCCTACCATTACACATTAGCGTAAGTGCGTATAACCCGAACGGATAGTAAGACGCGGTGATAATAATAATAAGTTAGCAACAAAACTCACGGTACTCACCATGATTGCTTAACGTTTGCAAAAAAATGTTTGTCTCTAAATAAAATTATCCATTTATGATATGTAAGATTCATAATCATTCGTTGGGGAACTAACTTCCAAGGACCCCCCCCCCCCAAGTTCTACTTGGCACAGGGCCCCCAAAAGTGTTAATCCGGGCCTCCTGTACTGTACCCCAACTAATCCCCAGATAACTTCATTCCTAATCTTGTTTCTCCTCGTGACAGCTAGTATGCCCCTCACAAACTTCATTCCCATGGCCTCCACTTTCCTAGTCTGCCTTACATTTATTCATTGTCCATGTACCTGCTGCATATGTGGCAATAGGTACAAAGTACGCCCTGTATAATACTTCCTTACACTTCAAGGGGACTTATCTTCTCTACACCTATAGATCAACTCTCCCTGCTGTCCTTTTCTCATTAAATCCTTTCTACGTCCACCTTTCTCCTCAATCACACTTCCAATATATTTTATGTCCTGTACTTTTCTCAGCTTTACTCCATCCAACCTTAAAGCTTTATTAGTCCTTACCCTCTTCCTTGTCATTACTATCACTTACCACTTTGCCATGCTAAATCTCATTCCACACTTTTTTACTTTCAATTCCATTCTTGTAGTTGTTCCTATACTTCCTCTTCTTTATCCCCCGATACAATCAAGTCATCAGCAATTATCATGGCATTCATTCTTTCCTCTCCAAGTTTTCCTGTCACTTTGTTCATGACCATTTCCATTACCATTACAAAGAGTTATGGTGAAAGGGCACTCTCCTGCTTCATTCAGTTTATTATTTGAAACCCCTCCGTCTTAACACATCACCTGTTATCCTAATAAATGCTTTTCACTCTCATTACCACTCCTTTTTTCAACTTCTACCTCCTCCACCACTTTCCAAACTTTATTTATATCCACACTATCATATGTCTTCTCCACATCTATAAATACCATTACCAAGTCTTTCCCATATTCAAACCTTCTTTCCATCAGCAGTGCTGTTCCTCTCCCCTCCTTGCTTTCATTTTATTTCTTTTCCAGTATCTTCTCATATGTTTGTACAGTGGCACACCAGCTTTATCCCCCTATAATTTGTACACTTCTTCCTGTCTCCTTTCTTTAAAATAGGTATTATAGCTCCTTTTTTCCAGTCTTCCGGTACCTCGTTTTGATTCCAAACCACTCTCAGCACCCTGTATAACCATTGTATAGTTGTATACCTACTTCAACTGCAGCCCTTATCATTTACACAGTCAGTTCGTCCACATTAGGTGCTTTTCCTGGTTTAATCCTCCACCCCTTTTCTCCTCTACTTCTATTCATAGATCCTTTTCTTTCTTTCCTGTCTTCAACGTTCTTCCTTCTTCATATATCATTCTATCTTCTTGCCTTTTATCTCTCCTCCTGTTTCTTATCTATATAAAGACTCTCTTCCACGTCCCGTTCCAGCATTTCTGTCCATTTTTGCAACCAAATCCTTGGCTGACCGTACAAATTGCTTCAATCTTTTCTTCTCCTCCTTCTGTCTCCTTATTCCTGTTCTTAAAATTTCTGAATGATTTATTCTTCTCAACTGCTTCCTTCATCCTGTCGTCCCACCAGGATGTCTCCTACATATTACTTGTCCTCCCACATAACTCCTCTGCTCCTCCCGCCAGACTGTTCTTAAACCTTTCCCATTCAACCTCTGCACAATGCATCTCATCCTTAGGTAATAAGATTTTTGCCTTTCTTAGGTAAAGCCCTCTTTCCTCTTCATTTCTTAGCCTCCACACCCTTATTCTTTGTCTTACTACCTTTCTCCTACATTCCCATCCCTTTATGTCTACCACCAACAACCTGTGGTCACTTTCTAAGGAAACACTTGGTATTACCTTGATGTTTAAGGTCTGTACCCGCATCGGTGGCGTAGTTGGCTAACGCGCTAGTCGTGTTGAGCTCGACCGCCGAGGACGGGGAGATCGAGGTTCGAATCTCGGTCGGGTGAACTGGGGGCGGTTTTTCCTAAATGGTTTTCCTCTCCCTCCACGCAAATGCGGGTTCACTTCCTCTAAATTCAACCCTCCCAATTCCTAATCCAGTAGCGTAATTAGTACTTAAGCGTATAACCCGAACGGGTAGTAAGACGTGGTGCTAAATATTATTTAAGGTCTGTCTTTTCATTTCTTCATCCATGATAAAGTAGTCTATCACCGACTTTTACCCCCCATCCCAACTGTAGCTAGTGATCTTATGACTTTCTCTTTCCTTCTTATACCAGCTGTTTGCCACTTTAATTTTATTTCTTGCACATAGCTCCAACAGCCTTCTACCTTCCTTCCCTAAAACCTCCTAAACCCTAATCTCTCTTTTCCTACTTTTGCATTCAGATCGCCCATTACTATTGATACAACAAATGTTTAAATAACAGAAACTATGTAGAAAAGTAGTTGAAGGTATGTAAAATCAGATTTAAAAAAATTACCCAACACAGCTTGATATTTTATTGCAAAATGGCTCTTAAAAAAACCCTTGTAGTAATTGGAAGATGTAAAACACCTTTTAGTAAGATATTTGTATGTATTTAACTTCAGGAAAATGGGTACAATATGGATAGAATGTTGATTTGAATGTTTGATAGAAATTACACAATAATTCCTGGTAATAGTTGGCATTAAAAGCCAGTTTTCAATGCTGCACAAGTTACACCTTTCAAAATTTCATCTAATTTTTAATTGGCTATTTGTTAAAATAAAGCAATAAGCAACCAATTGCTTCGTCCATTCAAACATGAACATAGGTTTGGTTAGTGTTTAGCTATCTCATTGAAAACAATTCTTTGGCCTACATCATCCCAAAGATTCTTTGATAAAAGCCACTGTAGTGGTATTGTTACAATTCAGTGTGGAAAATACCAACACTATCCACGTCTAATTTGACAATAATGAGGTCAGGATTTTAATCCTGGAGTACTCTAGTTTTTATTAAATGATTTCCCACTCACCAAGCAAATGTGGGTACATTTCCTGTAACGTCTACTTAATTTCTACCCCATTAAGGTAAATAATAATAATATTTAGCACCACGCCCTACTACCCGTTCGGGTTATATGCTTAAGTACTAATTACGCTAATGGATTAGGAATTGGGAGGGTTGAATTTAGAGGGAGTGAACCCGCATTTGCGTGGAGGGAGAGTGGAAAACAATTTAGGAAAAACCACCCCCAGTTCACCCGACCGAGATTCGAACCTCGATCTCCCCGTCCTCGGCGGTCGAGCTCAACACAACTAGCACGTTAGCCAACTACGCCACCAAGGCGGGTATTATTTTTAATTATTATTAAGGTAAATATGCTGGGTATTAAATAAAACATTCCCCGTAATATAAATGGGAGAACTGTCAAAACTGATATATTAAGAGATTAAAAAAAGCCAATTTTTTAGAGTAACAAAAAATTACTAAAGATATTAGAAAAAATAATCCAAATTTAATAAATAGTAGAAATAAATTGGTTCAAAAAAAATAAAATATGTATTCACCACAATATCCCTTTTCCTCTATTTTTAAACAAACCATGTTTTTCAATGACTATTTGGAAAACTACATTTTAATAAATACTGATGCATCTAACTCCTTTGTTGTGCACGCTTTCTTTTGAAGCACAAATGTAATTTTATTTACTACTATAATCACTGAAATAAATATCTTCAGCTCTGACCCTATAATCATACAATAATTAGATCCAAGGGTAAAACTATTTATTTTAAAAAGCTGAGTGGAAAAAAAGCACACAGGAAAAAAAATTGGCCAACCTTTAAAACCTTCTGCTTTAATGATTGTTGAGGTTAATTGTCGCTCAGCAATTAATTTATTCATTGTTTTGTTGGTAGACATGTAACGCAATAATTTTGTTTTCCATTGTTATAAAATTCTTTGAGGACAACTTGAAATTATTTTTGCTATCATTTTTAAGTTCAAGTAAAATATCTGAGAGAACGTCAGAGAAACAAAAAACTAATGACGTGTCGAATATTTGTTATCTAACGGCATCGACATATAAAAGTTATTAATTTGTTCAATAAACTTTATAAAATTAAACAACCTGTGTCTTTGCTGTCTCAAACTTAATAGGTTATGGGCCCAGGACAGTGCTGGAGGACAACGTAGACAAAAGCAAAGACAAGGAAAAGCAAATTTGCAAGCCGAAAAGCAGCAAGTCGAAGCCGCAAGACGTGAGCAGTAAGCCGTAAGTAGTAAGCCATAAGCAGCAAGCCATCACACGTCGACAGCAAGCAACAAGTCGTGAGATTTTTTGAGCGACACGTCAAATTATGTTTCATATTTTACTTATTATAATTAGAACAATATTATAACGTCAAGTCAAACTGTATTGACAATTTTTGAAAGACTTAATTCACGTCTAGTCAAGTTAAATTAATTACATTGATAAATTTATATTAAAATCAGTCAGTATGGACACTGTAAGATCTCACTTAGAAACTTTAAGTGAAGATGCTCAAGGAAAAGTCAATTTCGTATCTTGGAAATTTAAATTAATTCTAACATTAAAGTCAAAAGGTTTATATAATATTGTAAGTGGTCTCACTGTAAAGCCAGAAAGTGGCGCTAATGATGAGCAAGATATAGAGTGGGTCAACAAGGACCTTGAGGCTCAGACTTTAATAGGCTTAAATGTTAGTAGTAATATTGCGATCAAAATTGCAAATTGTACAACGTCAAGACAAATGTTAGAGAAATTGACAAGTTTGTATGGTACTGTGACAGATGTCACTGTAGAAGGTCTGCAGAGAAAATTTTTCAGCTTCACTTATGATGAAAACAAGTCAGCCGTGGAAAATTGTATGGAGGTTGTGCAGATTGCCGATGAACTAGCAAGTGAGAATGACCCGATGAGATCTAACTGGATTATCACCAGGATTATCAGCGTACTACCTCAGAAGCTGGCACATTTTAGGACAGCCTGGGATACCGTCACAGGAGCAGATCGAACTGTCGAGAGATTGATTGAACGATTGAGGATCGAGGATGAGAGAATCAGTTCTGGTGAAAATGCACCGGATCTAACCTCACATAGTGCTCTAGTATCGAAACATCATAAGAAGTCAAATCAGCAACTGGCAAACAAGCAAGAGAAGTCCAAAGTGACTTGCTATAAATGTGGAAAACAAGGACACGTTATTAAATATTGCAGAGGTAAGCCATGTGCGAAATATATTGAGCATTGCAAGAAACTGTATTCGTGCAATACATGCGGAACAAAAGGACATTTCGCAAAAGATTGTCCACAGAGCGATCAGAAGAAAGCAACATCAAGCAGCAACAGACCAGCCTTGTTGACAATTGGTTTGTCAAGTGCAGAGATGGAACACGCCAAGCAGAAACAATATAAACGTAACGTCTGGATTCAGGACTGTGGTGCATCGCAGCATATGACTTCACATAAAGAGTGGTTTTCACACCTGACACATCTTGAAGAACCTGTTATCATTGTTATTGGAGATGCAACTGAATTGGAGGGTGTTGCCATCGGAGATATTGATGTTGAGGCATATGATGGAAACAACTGGAACCCAGTGAGTCTGAAAGATGTACTTTATGTTCCAAAGCTGGACTACAATCTTTTCTCAGTAGGACAGATCTTGGACAAGGGGTACATTCAAATGGCAGACAAAAGGACTTCTAGAATTGCTACTTCAGATGGTCAACACACGAAAGTTATTGCAGAAAGAGAAGGAAATTTGTACAAGATGATGCTACGGAAGGAAGGACAAGCAATCTGTATGATTGCAGACTCTATTAGGATCTGGCACGAACGACTAGCTCACCAGAACGTGAAGTACGTTCGAAACGTTTTGAGCAAGAACAACATCAAGTATATGGATGACTGGCAAGATTATACATGTGAAGGCTGCATCTATGGCAAACAGCACAGAGTCTCACATCCAATCAACACGAAAGTATCCAAAGAACCTCTGGACTTAATCCATGTGGATCTTGGTGAAATGGAAGTTACGTCGATTGGAGGAGCCAAATATTTTCTGTTATTCAAGGATGACTTTTCACATTTTAGAACGGTCTATTTCTTGAAGTCAAAGAATGAAACAGCCACAAAACTGGATATCTTTATGAAGCTGGTGGAAAATCAGTTTGATAGGAAAGTCAAAGCTTTGAGATCAGACAACGGATTGGAAATCAAGAACAAAGAAACAAGGAAACTGCTTGAGGAACTTGGAGTTTTTCACACCTTTACTAATCCATATACGCCAGAACAGAATGGTAGAATCGAGAGAGAGATGAGAACCGTAGTGGAAGCTGCACGTTCAGTTATTCACGCAAATGATTTGAGTAAGACGCTTTGGGCAGAAGCTGTAAATTACGCAGTCTTTACGATCAACCAGACTGGAACGAGTTCAGTACCTGGCAAGAGTCCTGCAGAGCTTTGGTTTGGTCGTAAGATGGATGTGAGCAAGATGAGGATCTTCGGAAGTGAATGTTTTGTACTGAAGTCAAAAAGAAACAAACTAGACAAGAAGTCAGAGAAAGGAATATTCGTAGGATACGATGCAGATTCAACAGGATACAGAGTGTATATACCAAACAGTCGTCGAGTAATTAGTACGGATAATGTTACTTTTAATGAAGCCAAGATGAGAAGCCAAAAGCAGACAGAAGTTGAATTAAGCTTCAAGAAGGAAACAACAAAGCAAGATGAAGAAGATGATAGAAAAGAGGAATCAGAAGAATCAGACCATGATGATACGACCAGTAATGCAGAAGAAACACAAGAAGAACAGATTGAAGAGTCAAACGAAGATATTGATGAACAATCAACATCGTCTAAACAAGAAAAGAGAGTATTGAGAAATCGCAAGACACTGAAGAAACCTGCAAGGTTCTCTGATTATGTGATAAGTTACATCAGAGGAGATGCAAATGCAATGATTGGTGAAGTTCAGGACATACCAGTGGATGAGGCATTGAAAGACACAAACTGGTACAATGCAATGAAAGAAGAATATGACTCGCTGATCAGGATGAAGACTTGGGAACTTGTGAAGTGCCCACCGTATGCTAGACCACTCACCTGTCGCTGGGTTTTGAGAGAGAAGACGAATGGAAAATTCAAAGCTCGACTGGTGGCACGTGGATTTGAACAAGAGAAAGGAATTGATTATACTGATACCTTTAGTCCTGTGGCTCGTCACACATCAATTAGATTGCTGTTGAGTCATGCAGCAGCTGAGAAGATGAAAGTAGTGACCTTCGATGTTAAAACGGCATTTCTTCATGGTGACCTGGAGGAGGAGCTATATATGCATCAACCAAAAGGCTTTGAAGACGGATCTGAAAAAGTGTGCAGACTACGGAAAAGTCTGTATGGTCTGAAGCAAGCACCTAGAAAATGGAATGAGAAGATTTCCTCACACTTGGAGAAGATTGGATTCAATAGTACAGATGACGATCCTTGTATATATTATAATGAGAGCAGGACAATCATGATCTCACTATTTGTCGATGATGGTCTAGTTATAGGCAAGAGAGAAGACGCTATTTTCGAAGTCTTGAAGAAGATCAACGAACAATTTGAGATCATGTACGAGAAGAAGATCCAAGACAAGCTATCCTACCTTGGCATGGAATTGAAAATTGAACAGGATGGAATCTTCATAAGTCAGCCAAAGTACACCACAAAGATCCTGAAAAGATTTAATCTTGACCAGTGCAACTCAGCTTCAACACCGATCGAAAAAGGGATGGTGACTGACGAAGAAAACCAGAAGAACGACAAACCAGTACCAGTGGGAACCCCCTACAGAGAGGCTCTCGGATCACTGCTCTATCTGGCAACAATCTCAAGGCCAGATATAAGCTACGCCGTCAATTATCTGAGTCGGTACAGCAGCAGACCAATGAAAAATCATTGGAAAATGATTAGAAGAGTGTTCATGTATCTGAAGGGTACTGTGAACTATGGCATCAAATTCGATGGAGGATCAAGACTAGTGGCCTACACAGACTCTGATCACGGAGGAGACAGAGAGTCAGGAAAGTCAACGAGTGGAGTACTGCTGATGAGAGGAGGACCTGTGATTTGGTACTCCAAGAAGCAACCAGTGGTAGCAAATTCTACTGCTGAAGCCGAGTACAGAGCTGCTGTTTCTTCGATAGATGATGTCAGCTGGACAAGAAGAATCTGCACGGAATTGAAAATCCTGAAGACTGATGAACCAACTACCGTGTACGTTGATAATAAGTCAGCAATTACTATGCTGCATAACTCACATGAAGGCAAGACAACCAAGGGTAAAAAGCACATAGAAATTTCAAGAAAATTCATTCAACAGAATATAGGTAAGACTGTACTTCCTGAGCATGTTCAAACCAGAAGTCAGCTTGCAGATATTCTGACTAAACCACTTGCTAAAAGCTCATTTGTAAAACTTCGTAGAGCGATAATTAAGGAGGAGTGTTGAGGTTAATTGTCGCTCAGCAATTAATTTATTCATTGTTTTGTTGGTAGACATGTAACGCAATAATTTTGTTTTCCATTGTTATAAAATTCTTTGAGGACAACTTGAAATTATTTTTGCTATCATTTTTAAGTTCAAGTAAAATATCTGAGAGAACGTCAGAGAAACAAAAACTAATGACGTGTCGAATATTTGTTATCTAACGGCATCGACATATAAAAGTTATTAATTTGTTCAATAAACTTTATAAAATTAAACAACCTGTGTCTTTGCTGTCTCAAACTTAATAATGATCTTACATCAATTTATCATACATATTAAAAAATAAGTAAAAACCATAAATAATCATTTTATTATCCGGAAGATAAGTCATACATTTCATTACAATGAGATCTTCACAATGAAAAAAAAAAAATAATTTGGAAAATAAATTTTCATTGCACTAATGTATTAATTCATTCAAAGAGTGTTAACGAAAAGAAAAACACTTTATGAGATAACAAGATAATTGCTAAACAATAAACTCAAAGTCAACAAAATATTGCAAGACAAGATTTTAAATTAAAATCAAATAAATAATTCTTCATTATTTTTAACAATCATAAACTATTCAAGCAAACAAACTAAAAATAATTAAAATTTAAAATAATTCAGCTAACATTAGCCACAATATTAAATTTGAAAACAAAACTTCTTTTGAAGAAAATTCAAATGTACAAAAATAAAGGAGACACAGTATCCAAATATTTACAACTCATATGAGGCAACAACATAAATATCGAATACAATAATATAGCCTCAAATTAATGGCAATATTTATTGCAATTGAGCAAATTATATATATATAAAAAAACAATATCATCACAATCATGCAAACCCAAAAATATTTTTTATAACATTTTAAGCGTTCGTTAGTAATTCAAAGCAATAATATCACAAATACTATTTTATTTTTATCAGCAACTTAAACCATTGTAACAAAGTAATTATGTTTGGTAAACATAAAAATAAATTCCTTATTTTTAAAATAATGTTTGTAGGCTAATTTGTTTTATTCAACAAATAGTAATAATATTCTTGAAACAAAAAAATTAAGGCCCCACTGGCTAAAAAATTAAATGTTAATTTTTTTTCTCTGTACGAAAAAATAAGGCACTCTTGCCCATATAGGTGACTTACAATGTTGGTGAGCCAGATGAATAGGATTTACTTTGTGATATATCTTCCTTATCCAAAGATTGTGACACTTGTTTCCCAGGAGAACCTGGCAAGGACTCAGTCCCAGGAGAGTTGGTGGTTTGAGTGACACTACTTGTGACATTAGTCTCACTCCCAGAACTGGGAGACTTCATGGGTGAGCTCGCTGTTGTGTCGGGAGTACTAGTTCCACTGACATTCTCCCCACTCAAAACCTTACCCTCGACAGGTTCAGACTTTGCCTCTGGTTTCGGCTTGTGGTCTGGGTCAAAATGTCCTAACAAAATATCTTGCAACTCTTCAATTTCCTTGGGCTCACCTTTCACAGTTTCCAACAACTTGGAAATTCCTTTCTTACCATCTGCAGCATAGTGAACTGTTAAAGACTCAAATTCAACACCAGCATCTACAAGTAACCGGCGCAAGCCACTTGCACGCTGCCTTTCCTTGCGGCTGAAGCGCAAAAGTGGCCAAAAAATGGGGCGCAATGAGTTCTGCTTTTTAAGTACTGCCTTCAATTGTTCTAATTCTTCCTCTTCACTTTCTATGGACCAAACAAAACCACATATGGTTTCCAAAAAGCTTGTGGATGCTTCCCTTGCATCACCTGCTCCTTGGGCAGTTTCCGGCTTCTCGTCTCCTCCACATAGGTGATGGGTAACCTTATATGAAAAAATAAAATAAAACATAATACCTAAGCATAAAAATATAACAATTAAATGCTGGGAGATAACTTAAATTCAATAGAAATTAAATAGGATAAACAAAAGGACACAATCCAGTGTAAATTTATAGAACCTGCCATGTTATGGATGCTATTTAGGTTATGTTCCTGACAAGTGGTTGTGATGGATTGTACAAATTGATAATGTGGTTAAGTATGATGCTTAAAAACTTTGCTAAAAAGATTGATTATTTTAGTAGAAATGCATTTTAATTATTTTCTAATCTGATATTAATAAATCAAGCTTATGTTTTTCAAAGCAATAATAATTTCAGTTACTAGTGTCAAAAATTAAGGGACTGAATAAAATAAGTCATTGGAATTGGCTAATCATGATTGGCACTAGTAATGTCAATATCTAAACTAGAGTAAATATAGTTAAGAAAAGGATTCATTTACTTTTTTAAAATTCAATTCTTTATTTTACATTTGAAACCCAAATCTTGGAAAGCATTAGATGTATACGTGGTTGATGTTTACAGATTGCAGGGTTCCTACAGTATTTGTAACAAATTCTCCCTGACTTTTCTCCCAAGTTCCCTGACCAATTTCTCAGAAAATCTCCACTATAATTTTATGGTCCTATTCATGTGGAAATATTAATTTAATTACATTTATTTCGGCCTCCTCCTCCCCTACAGCCGACCTTGCCTCACCTCTCATGGAAGAATAAGAAAGCAGACGTCTTGCCAATCAGTTCAGGGAAAATGATGGAAAAATAACAAAATATATAAAATCCTATCAAAAAGGAAAGGCTGAAATCCATCTTCAATTGTTTTGCAGAAAGCTAGTTTACACTTCAGGAATGGATCACAGGCTGCTCTTTTCAGTATCCCTACAGGTTTTGTTATAGGAAGCTTTTCTTCTCTGAGAAACTTAACAACGTGGTCCCAAATTTGTAATGCCTTTTGAAAGAACGTTGCATTCTCTAATCACTGCACACCACAGAACTTCAAAGGAAAAGTTGTACACCCTGTCAACTGGGTAAACAATGCTCGACGAACTGTAGAGTCAGAGAATAGGTAGTATGTGTGACACAATAAGCAATTTTTATCCCAATTGACATGTTCCACTCTTGTTCTCAAGGAACCATGAACATGAAGCTCACATGTCCCCAGATTTATCAAAATACATACTTCATTGCTGTGACAGATTTGATGTGTCCCTGAAGAAGTGTTATAAACTTTAGATTGACATTTGGGCCATCCATTGACACTTGTATAAACTTAGAGACTGGAAGAGGAGAAATACCATCAGAGAAATGCTTAAGTAATTCTTCAGCGGTGCTTCTATCGAAAAAAACACTGTCCAAGCAATGACTGACAACTTTATGATTTTCCTTGTCCCAGAATCTGATTACAATGTCCATTTGCCCTCGTTGAATAACTTTATTCAATGCCTCTTCAGAACAAATTACAAAGTTGTTACATGATTTTAGGTAGTCCAGTAAAATGTTATGAAAGAATGGAGCCAGGCCATGCACAATGAAATATGCAGCCTGTCTCCACCAAGAGTAAAGTCACTGGCAATGGAACACTCGGGCAACATAAACTGAAAAATTGTACTTAAATTATTGCATGAATTGAAATACATTTTTGTCAACAACTTGCAAAGCCCAAATGACTTCCACCTTATTTATATTATCTTTCATAACAAAAGTGTTAGGGTTTCTTCGAGCCACTACATTACTTTCACTTTTGGCAACACCTTCCTTCTGCGGCTTTACAATTTCTGATGAAACTGAAGTGTGATATTAATTGTCATTTCCTTGACTTTTCTTAAGCTTCCCGGACTGTTATTTTTTCCCCTGACTTTTCCTGACTTTCCAGATCGTAGGAACCCTGGATTGATATGATTTACTTTTATTCATTTATGATTCTTATAAAATCAACCTTAATGCAGCTGGTCAAGACGAGAGCCCAAGCCTATTAAATGTATTGGACAGGACCAACACTTAACAGCTATTGGTCTACAAATTAATTATTAACTATAGTTTTACTTAGGGAATATCAAGACTCAATTTTGATTAAAAATAATTCATATTGGAGATTATTATGATCCATTAATGGATCAAACTAGTCTATATTTATGTGAGAGTAGCCCCTTCCCTTCTTAATTTGAACAAAATTAGGCTGACTATGGAAAAATCTGGGATTGCACATTTATAATTAATTTGGAAGAAATATTTATGCTAGTGTGTTGATTAGAAAAGGGTGAGAATACAGTCTTAGATCTAGTGTTCAAATGTTTCACCTGATAAGCAAGTCGTGCCCTTTCCATAGCGTTGTCCAGGTCTCCTTCCTTGTCGAGGAGCACTTTCGAAAGTGTACGCAGTGAGAAGGACTTTACAGTCTTGGCACACTTTAGCTCAGCGATGGTGTAACTGTTAACAAAGCCCTTGACGACAGCCATAAACCTGTCAACCAGATTGTACCTGCGCAGCGATTCAAGAAGCAGGGCGGGAGCGCACTTACGGGGCTCGTGACTCACCAGAAGAACCCCATCAAGGTCCTTGCCTCGCAACTCCTCAAGCCAATGGAGAAAGTCATTTAAGGCAGAAATTTCACTTTTAGTCTTCAGTATCTGCAACAAGAAAAACACATGAGTCTTGGATGGGAAGGTAAGAATTAATAAAACAAAGATTTTTAATTTCTTTATCTTCTCTTAATACCTGTCCAGGCTATACATATTAATCACACTAAATGGGTAAGGATAAGGAAGGCATAATTGAGATAAAATGTACCAAAATTTGTGTGAGGGGAAATGGGAAACCATCTAGGAGAAAGTACCCTCAGTACACAAGATAGACTCGAACCTCGACCTCACCGTAACTGGCTAACCGAACTATATGAGCCTAACATTTGGTCCTTGAACCTACCAATGAGAGTAATCAGGAGAGTTATTATAGAAACAATTTTACAGTAATAAACATTACATAAAGCTTATTACAATGGTAAAGAGTGCCTGTATAAAAGGCACATACATTATATTATTATTATTATTAGCACCGCGTCTTACTACCCGTCTGGGTTATACGCACTTACGCTAATGTGTAATGGTAGGGTGATTGTGAGATGAAATGGAGGACCTACAGTTTAACGTGGAATCCGAACCACGGTGGAGGCCTGGCATTCCTCACATTCACAAGATGTGATTAATACACGTCTTGTCAGAGGTGAAGGAAGGGTTTGGCAATCAGATAAATCTGTGCCGGGACCGAGGATTGAACCCCGGACCGCTAGCACAGAAGTCTGACACCTTACCCCTAGACCACCAGGTCACCAATACATTATAAAATATCAAAATTATGATAAATATATACTAGATACATGTATTCAAGTAAATTAGGTGCAAAATTGACATGCATTATATATATTTTTCATATCGAGTAGGCTTGGTAAAATTTTAAATCCAGTATGGGCGGGTCACCTAGGACACAACAAACAAAATATAATTATTTTAGTGATTAAAAATAATTATTTATGAATAAAGAAATACCGGTAACATTATTTAATATATTTGTAACGAACAATAGCCCAACATACTGGTAAAAATTTAACTGTTAGTAAAAATTGAGAACGATTTGGACTGGGTAACAACTCCAGCCATTTGCTTCATTTGTTTCATCAGAATTAACCATTGTCATATCGAAACCAGTAGGTTAAAACCACCATTTGGAACTAGCATAGAAAGCTAGTAATGGAAACAAGCCATTGGAATTTTCAATTAAATTCTATCAGCATTTATTTACCACTGCATGCCCAGCACATATCTGTTTGTTGGTTTATTGAGTTTGGTTCTTTAATTCTATGTGTACAGCTCAAACTACATATTATATCATTGCTAGTGATTTCAGTGTCCACCATTTAATTTGTAAATGCTATACATTTAGTGCCATAGTAATAAATTAGTGTCTGTTTCTTATCTTGAGGGCTGAAACAAATGGATGGACACACTTACCATGTAACATGCATGCTAGCTGATCGGATGTGATAATCCTTTTAGTTGGGTTTACAAGCCTTTTGTAACGATGGAAAGGGTACACGTGAAAAAGGGTTCATCGTGATGGGTTTAAGAATATTGTATCTTAATAGCACAATAATTCCTATTTACTATGTGTTATAGGGATGATTCACATTGTGTAGGTTAGATAATATAGTAGTGTTGGCCGCCACCATTATTTCTAATATTTAAATTTTAGCCCTAGTGCACTTTTCACTAACTGTAATTTCAGATGCTATTTCAACTTTTAAAATTTAATCTCATCAACCTTGTCATTTTTATCTGTACTTAATTCCCCACCTCCACAAGTATTAAAGACCCCCGACAAGATCTTCGATGTGATACCGAGAATACTTGCACCATACAACCAGTAAGAAAAATATTTAAAGGTTAGGTGGGTCAAGTCATCAACATGACTTGGGCTAACTCATCGACAAGCTCAGGTATAGGGGGGCTAAGCCATCGACACGATAATAATACATCCTATCAATAACTATTTTGTAATACCAAATCTAAATAAAACAAAGAATGTGTATGTGTGTGTGTGTATGTGTGTATGTGTAATGGGCACTGCGCGATATCAGTTACATGCAGGATCTGTTAATTTCAAAAAGTAATTCTTGTGTATGGACATGTGCACCTCAAGACTAGAATTTTAAAATTTGAATTATATATTTCTTAAATTAATTAAAAACTGGTTGGTGCAGTATAAATTATACACCATTTATAGCCATCAAGAACACAAATTGGTTGTCAAGTTATATAAAGATTTTACTATACATATAAAAATATATTAAAGCTCACCTATCAGGCAACTCACACCAGTGATCTCGAGGTAAGTTCTTGCGTACTATTGAAGCACCCATTGAGTTTGAAAATTACGAAACAACCCTTTTTATTTTCAATGTGTTCAATATCACTTTTTTTTACCAATCATCATCCATATGAGATGTGAGTTCATACAATATAATATATACTAAAATAAAACATTATTAAGTCAATGATAAAAAATTTAAAGATGTATAAATATGAATTGAAGTTTGAGCTACAATACATATTCAACAGACCTAGTGCTGGTAAAATGGGGGGTTTAAAAGTTCCCAAAATCAAATAATAATTTACTTTTCAGAAGATTCAGATCTGTCCGGTGGGTATAAGAACCAATCCAATCCTCCATTAAGGTCTTATCTTTAAATTTCAGAATGAAGCGGTAAATGTGGAAGGGGGTTCTTCTCAAGATCATTAAAACTATTATAAAAAAACACCTTTTTGGTGATGTAGACTGATGTAGACCTTCCTGGAGAACCGAATGACGTATAAACATATCAAATTTCAACATTGAGGCCCAGGAAATGGAAGAGATCGAAAATAATACAAATAATATAAAAAACTACTTTCCAATGTTGTTTAAAATTGAAATTTGGTAAGCATGTGAATACACAATATAATATAATCAAATAAATCTTAAAAAATTTCAAAATGAGAATGTGGGAACGTAAAGGGGGGTACTAGATTCAAATCTTCCAAAATTATTTTAAAATGTTCTTTTTTGTAATAAAGAGAATTAAAATTTGTCCAGTTTGTAAAAGGACCACCCCACAATAACCATAAATGCTGGAAAATTTGGAACTTAAAAATAGGGAGTGGGAAATGGCCAAAAGATAAAAAAATCTAAAAACAAACGAATGCAAAAACTAGAAATAATCTTAAAGAAGGGTCCACTAGCATTGGGATAGCAAAGCTGAATGTTGAAGGATAAATTAGCGCATATATAGCGGCGATATAACAGTTGAAATTAACAAATTCTGGAGACATTGTTCAGTGAACCTTGATGCTCTTTAAGAAAACACGATGCCTATTAATCAATATGTTTTTGTAACAGAGTATATTATTTATCTATGCTCTTTGGTGAGTTATTTTTTTCCAAAATATTTCTTTAACAATGTATATTAGTTAATTTTATTTGATGATAGTGCTTAGGTAAATATTGTGCAGTTATGAATTGCCTCTTTTTGTGCACTCAGACCAGGTAGTATTTAGTTTCATACATATCTTTTATTTTAAGTTTTTAATTTTCAAGAATGGTTTAAGATCAAGACCGTAGTAAAGGTTTTTTTTGTAAATTTTATGAACAGTATATATATGGCTCAAACAATATCAAAACTAAGGTACAAGTACAAATTAGGGAGCTGTGTTACCATAAAAAGCAGTTGAGAGAGTTTTTCTAGCCTTCGGCAGTTAGGGGGTTATGTTGCCATACAACATATTTCAGAGAGCTTCTAGAACTGTTTATCATTTATAATTTTTTCTTGCCTCCAGCAATTGGGGAATGTACCCACCAGACACCCCCTCCCCCCCCTGAAATTATTGGCTGACTATGGCCTCGTTTGGGATTGCCAAAGCTAACTCAGGATTCTACAACAAGAAACTATCAAAAAGTTGGAGGCCGCATGTTTAACTTTCTAATATGATATAGTTTTTGTGCTGCTCAACCGTGTGAAGAACGGGTAAACTGATAGTTTATATGTTAACCTGACATCCCAGTTATATCCATATGAAATTTAACACAAACAGTAGTGTTTAGGGTGTGATTGAGCAACAAATAAACAAACAAAAAGCACTTAATTTTTATATATTATTTGGATACGAATTAAAAAAGGTGCACATCTTCTAGTTTTTTTAAATATTTATAAAAAATTAAAGAGTTTCATGGTCCTTTGTTTGGCGTCCTTCCATGACAGCAATCATGCAGGCTTACAATATGTGTATTAAAACAAAGTTTTCACTGTCCATGTTTCTTGGATCTGTAGCTACCTGAATAGGTAGTCACATTGTCTAATGTCTCAGACTCACTATGGATGTGACCACCCTAAAGATTTCCTTAGCTACAGAGTTAACGTTTAAAATTTATTGACCAGCTTCGGTGGCTACGTGGTTTAACGTGCTACTCACATGTTTGACCGGCTTCGGTGGCTACGTGGTTTAACGTGCTACTCACATGTTTGACCGGCTTCGGTGGCTACGTGGTTTAACGTGCTACTCACATGTTTGACCGGCTTCGGTGGCTACGTGGTTTAACGTGCTACTCACATGTTTGACCGGCTTCGGTGGCTACGTGGTTTAACGTGCTACTCACATGTTTGACCGGCTTCGGTGGCTACGTGGTTTAACGTGCTACTCACATGTTTGACCGGCTTCGGTGGCTACGTGGCTTAACGTGCTACTCACATGTTTGACCGGCTTCGGTGGCTGCGTGGTTTAACGTGCTACTCACATGTTTGACCGGCTTCGGTGGCTGCGTGGTTTAACGTGCTACTCACATGTTTGACCGGCTTCGGTGGCTGCGTGGTTTAACGTGCTACTCACATGTTTGACCGGCTTCGGTGGCTGCGTGGTTTAACGTGCTACTCACATGTTTGACCGGCTTCGGTGGCTGCGTGGTTTAACGTGCTACTCACATGTTTGACCGGCTTCGGTGGCTGCGTGGTTTAACGTGCTACTCACATGTTTGACCGGCTTCGGTGGCTGCGTGGTTTAACGTGCTACTCACATGTTAGACTGGTTCGAACCTGGTCAGGTGCAATGAGGATAATCTTTCCCTACATGGTTTTCCACTCTCACTCCACTCAAAGGTGGGCGCACTTCCTCTAAATTCAAACTTCCAAATCCCCAACTTATTAGCGTAATCAGTACGTAGGCGTATAACCCGAATGGGTTAGTCAGACGCGGTGCTAAAAACAATTGTTAGTGGAGTTTAGTGATGCACTTCCAAGTAGTCACGCGGTCTAAAGCTATATTTGATTTTAAACATTACAACTGAGGTGCACACCCTGGGGTTTGACTAAGAAGGTGTGGAAGGTAAATTTAGAGAAAAATCAGCCACATTTGTGTAGAGAGAGAGTGGGAAACCATCTAGGAAAAAACACCCTCAGTACACCCGATTCAAACTCCGAGTTTCCCATAATCAGCAGTCCAATCTATTGCGAGACCAAGAAGCCACCGAAGTGGGCTTAAGGTTACATTGTTTTCACAAATATGTAAATGGGATTTTATTTGATTATTCCCCTGTATACTCTGTATTTTAGTGGAAGAATTAATCTATTTGTATTAAGTTTTTGTAAATATAAAATCAAGATTTTAAACATTACCTGTGTGAAAGTTTTATTTGATAAAGAAACACAATTTGTCTACTAATGTCAATAGCCTACAAAACAACCAACACACACTATAGTTTCTCTGATATTAAAATGTATTCTGTAATTACTCTTTCGATTTAGTTAATTTAGCAATAAAGACAGAAAAAAATAAAATTCTAAAACCAATTAAGTATATCTGGTCATGGAATTACCTTGACAACCAATTTGTATTTTTGTGTTCTTGATGGCTATAAATTGTGTATAAATCACATGGCCCCAACCAGCTTTTAATTAATTAATTTATATATTATATTATATTATATTACAAAATAGTTATTAATAGGAAGTATTATTATCGTGTCAATGACTTGACCCTTCTATAACTGAGCTTGTCGATGAGTTGGCCTAAGTTGTGTCGATGACTTTGTTGTGCCTCACTGTTCACTCGGCCTTGTATCTTTCCTCTGCACTTGCACAGGCCGCACCAACCACCCTCTATACAGCCTGGACCGCTCCACAGTCCATGTTCTCGAAGCCATCCATGACGAGTTCCCGCTTTCACGCACCAATGGGAAGATCCCTTTTTCTTCCATTGGACAAGGCCAGGCAGCAGTGGAGGGTAACACGGTGGTTCCTTGGTAAGAAGTGGTCAGTCAGCCGCGGCCAGTTTATGTATATCTCTCTCTCTACCATCACCCTACCTCCCACCGCAACTCACGTTGCCAGAACTTGCTTCCGTTCCACCGCAACTAAAGTTGCCGGAACATCCTCCCGTTCCACCGCGACTCACGTTGCCGGAACATCCTCCCGTTCCACCGCGACTCACGTTGCCGGAACATCCTCCCGTTCCACCGCGACTCACGTTGCCGGAACATCCTTCCGTTCCACAGCGACTCACGTTGCCGGAACATCCTTCCGTTCCACAGCGACTCACGTTGCCGGAACATCCTTCCGTTCCACAGCGACTCACGTTGTTGGAACATGCTTCCGTTCCACAGCGACTCACGTTGCCGAAACATGCTTCCGTTCCACAGCGACTCACGTTGCCGAAACATGCTTCCGTTCCACAGCGACTCACGTTGCCGAAACATGCTTCCGTTCCACAGCGACTCACGTTGCCGAAACATGCTTCCGTTCCACCGCGACTCACGTTGCCGAAACATGCTTCCGTTCCACCGCGACTCATGTTGCCGAAACATCCTTCCGTTCCACCGCGACTCACGTTGCCGAAACATCCTTCCGTTCCACCGCGACTCACGTTGCCGAAACATCCTTCCGTTCCACCGCGACTCACGTTGCCGGAACATCCTTCCGTTCCACCGCGACTCACGTTGCCGGAACATCCTTCCGTTCCACCGCGACTCACGTTGCCGAAACATCCTTCTGTTGTACCGCGACTCACGTTGCCGAAACATCCTTCTGTTATACCGTGACTCACGTTGGCGGAACACTCTCACCGACCTTTTTTCTACTCCTACCCACACGTGTCTGAACACAACGTCAAGGTCGTCGTGACATCAACCAGTTACCCCTGAAGCTGAAGGGATAGATAACAATTTGAACATCCTATACTGGAGCTTGTCAATGAATTGGCCCAAGTTGTGTCGATGACTTAAACCTCCTGTACCAGAGCTTGTCAATGAATTGGCCCAAGTTGTGTCGATGACTTAAACCTCCTGTACCAGAGCTTGTCAATGAATTGGCCCAAGTTGTGTCGATGACTTAAACTTCCTGTACCAAAGCTTGTCAATGAATTGGCCCAAGTCGTGTCGATGACTTGATCTTCATATACCGGAGCTTGTCGATGAGTTGGCCCAAGTCGTGTCGACCCCTTGATCCACCTATATGGGTTGACTGTCGACGACTTGATCCACCTATATGGGTTGACTGTCGACGACTTGATCCACCTATATGGGTTGACTGTCGACGACTTGATCCACCTATATGGGTTGACTGTCGACGACTTGATCCACCTATATGGGTTGACTGTCGACGACTTGATCCACCTATATGGGTTGACTGTCGACGACTTGATCCACCTATATGGGTTGACTGTCAACGACTTGATCCACCTATATGGGTTGACTGTCGACGACTTGATCCACCTATATGGGTTGACTGTCAACGACTTGATCCACCTATATAGGTTGACTGTTGATGACTTGACCCTCCTTTATGGGTTGACTGTCGATGACTTGACCCTCCTATATGGGTTGACTGTCGATTACTTGACCCTCCTATACTGGAGCTTATTGATGAGTTGGTCTAAGTAGTGTTGATGACTTGACCCAATCAGCCTTAAAAATATCTTTCGACAGGCTGTGTGTCGATGACTTTAACCTCTTGTATCAACCACTATTTTGTCGATGAGTTAACCTGCACCCGAGAATACTAACTGCTGTGGACCAACAGCCACTATCCAAATCGAGTTAAAGAAGAATAAAGAGGAGGCGAGGAAGGTGCGTCTAGGTACACTTTTGAGCAAATTTAAAAGTTTCAAAATGTTGTTATTCGTGTAATCTGTAAAACATCAGAAACTTTTTTATTTAACAATTCTGCATGGTAATATGGGATAGAAGAGAATTTGAGTCAAAGTCAGTATTTGTACATTTTTATAACAGAAAAAAATAATTTTTGGGCCAAACTATTTAAAATATTGCTACAGTAAATACATTTAGTTTAATTTCTCCACATATTTATCTCAACAGTTTTTAAATAAATGTCACAGAATTTGAACAGAATTTTTTTTTCTTCATTTAAGTTTTTGTTCAAATGACAACCATGCAAGGAATATTAAGTTAAATATGCATAGAAATTTAAGTTAAGCATATAGTGCATTCATGAGAGGAGAGGTGGTAACTTGACAGATAGCAGGAGGTTCTTTATTGAAAATATTGACAAAGTGGCTAATATCAACCCATTCGAAAATAATTATTATTTGCTTGCTAATAACTTTATTTTCTATAAAAAGTTTTATCAAACAAGTCTAATAATACTTTATTAAGGATTACTGTACATCTGTATCAGTGGTGTTTTCGTAGCGTATTAAAAGAACAAAATATACTAATACAACTATTACGTTCGTTGCTTTGAGGTTGTGGCAACAAGAGATATTATAGTACATGAAATAAACTAAAAAGTAATATTTTGACACTTTTATCTCGTTATAACTGGCTACCAAAATGTTTTTATTTTGTAAACAGCGCATGAACACTAACGACAAGACAGTTTATATGATGTCATCAACCACCCTTGTTTCGGCTGGTTCCCAATCTTATTTTAGAAGAGCCGCAGCATTTTTTTTAGTAGGTGAACCACAGATGCAACTTCCACAAAAAAAAAAAAAAAACAAAAAAAAAATCATCCAAACAATTATTTCCATAAGTTTGTGTTCCAACAATGCAAAAACATATTAATAATAAATAGTGAATGTTTTGACTGCCAAAAGTAACAACAAATCAACATATGTTTTGGCAAATGGATACATGATAGCTTTTCCTAGTTGTCAAGACACCATCTCTCCTGCCGTGGATGTTCTATATATACTGAGCCTTAGCTCACATTCCTTTACATCCCCCCTTAAAGAAGTGTTAATTTGAGATATGATGAAGGAATAGATGAAATTGGATTCTAAATGTTTGGACATACAATTCTGTCCATTTCATTTTCAGCCATTACCCACCTGAAAGGCAATTTTTTCAACAACACATGGTCTAAGCATATACTCAAACTTCAGCCTTCATTTTGAATCTTTAACCCAAAATAAATAAACCATGATGCACCTCAACTACTACCCTTAAGAAGATATTGAACTAAAGATTTATTCCAAGAACCTACATAACTAGCCAAGATATCTCAATCATTTTCTAAGAACCCTATTGATCCTGATTTTATCAATGTTCTATTTCACCCACACACCTCTATGCCAAATCATTTTTATTTGTTTGTCATCAGGTAAATTTATGACCAAGCTCTAAGTCTCCAGCTTGCTACTATTTACGCTGATTAACTTGAACGTGCCACTCCACTCTAATACCTCTACTCTAACTTCATCCTACTATCACTAGTTTGCAAAAAGTACAATGAAAATGTATTAAGTCTATTACATTTTTTTAAAAAGTTCTCCTGAGTGAGATAAATAGAGTTTTGGGTTTTTATATTTACTTTAGGTAATATATAAAAAATAAACAGTAATAGTGAAAACAAACCCCCTTTACATAAAACGTTTACAGAAAAAAAAAAGATTATTTTTAAAATCAACATGGATAACAAAGTGGTGTAAAAGTAACATACTTTGTGATTTCTTCTAGTATTTTGTTGTTTTACTAATACTGTTATTATCAAGAAAAACTAATTATACAATTATAACAACAGTATTAGTAAAACAACAAAATACTAGAAAAAATCACAAGTGGTTTTTAATTTAATTAAAGTAATAAAAAGCAATTTCAGTTCGTAGTGAGGCTCTTAGATCTCTTAGGTATTCAAGTGTTCATCAATATTTGGTTTGGTTGTCGAAGAAGCAAGAAGAAAGAGTGCCACTTGTAACAGGCGTATTGTGGGTTGGCCACCCCTGCTCTAGATGTTTGCAGTTGCACCATTTAGTTGTCTAACCTCTGTTTAACACCCGATTGGTCAGCTATAATGAGACAACCTGTTAAGTCTCTCACCAAGAGCAGACCTTTGTTTGTTTTACTGTTAATAACAAGGTGGCCACTCAAACTCTAGAATAAAATTCCAGCATAATTCCTGGTTTTTCTGGCAAAATAAGATTTTTGTGATTTTTTAAAAGGTTGTTCCTCCAATTGTGAAACTATGAACAAGTGATTCCAAATGAAAACGGTTTGTAAGAAGTGTGTAACATGCCACCAAATGTCAGTACCTGAGCAAGTATTAATAAGTATTTCTAACCAATGCCTTGTCTAGTAAATTATTGGAGTCTTACCAAATTCATCACAATACAAGGCCGCAAATATGTTTTAAAACCCTTTAGATTAGTTCAGGATGAGTCTTTGTTCAAAAAAATTCCTTACTATTTCCTGTTGGGTGACTCCGCAATGAGCCAATAAGGGGAGAACCCCTCCCCCATCTAAAAAATGGGTATAGTTATAAAATCATTCTATGTCATCCCACTTTTTTAAGGTTTAGATTAGAAAGTTATTATTCTACTTTTGATTTGTGCTTAGCCACGATTATAGATTAGACGATAGTATGCATACAATTTGTGTTATAACCAGTGGTGTGAAGGGGGAGGAGGGGCGTTAGAAAAAAACACCTTATTTTTAAAAAGTTTCCCCCCCCCCAGTCAAGAGTAGGTGCAAAGGTCTGAAAATTGGAACACCTTAAACTTAGTTGTAGTGGTCCTCCCCCATTTATGTTGAAATTTGGGTAACCTTAGAAGATATTTCAAGTAGTCCTCACCCAGAAATTTTCTAAAAATTAGATTCCTCAAAAAGCTACCGTATTGGTAGTGGTCCTTCCCAAACAATTTTTTAAAATGTGAATGCCCCTAGAAGTTATTTAGACTGATCTCTACATGAACATTTTTGGAATATTAAATATATCTAGAAACTATTAGAAGAAACCCTTCCTTAGAATTTTTAAAAATTTGGTCCATTTTGGTTGACACAAGACATGTTGGCAGCCGTGTTAATGCTATAATGTCAAATAGTGTGATTTTTCTGGAAAATGAGTATAAAATTGAGTTTAAGAAAATTTGTAAAACTTAATTTGGTCACACCTTTGAATCATTGTCCCCATGAACAGCTTCCAGCCACTGGCTGGGTCTGTTTGGAACAAAGTCTCTCCACCGTATTTCTTCCCACCACCTTGGCCCAGTCCTCTCCTTTCAGCTATCTTTCCCTTTGTCTTCCTCTCGGCCTCCTACCCCCACCTTCACATCCACATCCTCATGGGCATCCCTTTTCTCTTCTCACATGAAAAACTGGCTCTTCCTTTACTATTTTTATTACACTTATTTTTCATCCTGTCAAATTATTTCTCACCTATCCTGCTTCTCAGAAATCTTATTTCACTGGCCAGTACCCTGCTTTTATCATGTTCCTTCATTACACACATTTCTGCAGCATACGTCAATAGTGGTAGGTAATAGTCATTGTAGATAACTCTCTTGCACTTGTCTGGCATATCCCTGCTTCAAATCAGGCTTCTCACACTTCTGAAAATTGACTGCTTGCCTTCACCTCTTGTTCCTTCCACTCTCCACTACAATACTGCTCAGATACTTGTAACTTCTTACTATCTGCAACTGCTCCTCTATCATTGTAACACCAGTTGTATGATAAACATCTCACTCTTCCTAACATTAAGCCTCAATCCATACCACTCCATCCCTTCTATCCAAACCTCCAGTTGCTCCTGTATTCTTTATCCTCACAACTCCACAACATCAGGTCATCTGCAAACACCAATGCTTTAATCTTACACTCCCGAATTCTTTCTGCTATTTACCTTCATTAGGCCAATTTTGTTCATCACTACAATGAACAGTAGTGGTGAGAGCGCACTAGTCACCAATCTGTTTCTACCTGACACCAATCTTGTCCTTCTCTCTCTCCCACTTTCACACAGCTCGCACTACCTTGTTTCAGACCAATCTGTCTTCTCTCCCACTTTCACACAGCTCGCACTACCTTGTTTCAGACCAATCTGTCTTCTCTCCCACTTTCACACAGCTCGCACTACCTTGTTTCAGACCAATCTGTCTTCTCTCCCACTTTCACACAGCTCGCACTACCTTGTTTCAGACCAATCTGTCTTCTCTCCCACTTTCACACAGCTCGCACTACCTTGTTTCAGACCAATCTGTCTTCTCTCACTTCACACAGCTCGCACTACTTTTCAACCAATCTGTCTCTCCCTTCACACAGCTGACTAACCATTGTATATATTCCTCACTGTTTAATGTCTCAGCTTGCACTCCCTTTCTTCTCCAGCACTTTCCTTTTTCTTCTTTTGTACAAAGTCATATGCTTTTAACACATCCTGGAAGGCCATAAGCAGCTCTTTTTTCTCTACTCAGTGTGTCGCACTTGCAGCTGTCTCACAGCAAAAATAAGATTCAGTGAACTGACCTTCCTGGTCTGAAGTCCTATTGCTCATCTCTCAATCCTCCTACTATTTCTCTAATTCTTTCCTCCAATATTTTTTCATAAGCCTTTGCACAGTGGCTCATTAAGGTGACTCCCCTGTAGTTCCCACACTTCCTTCTGTCTTTCTTGAAGATGGATACTATTCTTGGCCCTCTTCCAGTATTCAGGGACCTTAAGGCTCTTACAAATTTAAAGTTTCCCACAGGCAACAACATTAAAGCAATTTTCCGGTTTTTTTCCCCAATGCTATAAATTCAAGCATAGTTCCTGGTTTTCTCGATAAATGGCCGCTGGTAAAATGTAGTAGGAAAAAGAGTAAATTTTTTTATAGTATAAGATGCTGCACCTCTACTATGGTAAACAAATATTACTGACTCTACTCCAACCTTATCTTAATACAAATTGCCACCATGCTGAGCAAACTAACCTGGTGAGTAATTTTTTTGGACAGTAAATCACAGGCTGCCATGACTTCTGAAAATACTACATACTATTAATAGCCCATGAAAGTTCTGCATATGTGCACAAGCTGTTTTGCCAAAACAAGACTCTAAAAGTTTCATTTCTAACTTAATAGCAAGTATCTGACCCATGTAGGTACTACGTTGGCATCTTAAGAATATAAGTATTTACCTACTCAAGGTGACAAACATGGAATAACAAACGAGATATTTGGCCAGCAGAATATCAGTGGTTAAAACTCAATGGTAATCAGGGAATCCCACTACTAACACAGCCTTATTGTTTGTTTGTGTAAAACTTTTCTTTTACACACAAAATATAGTTGACAGTAAGATATCTAGCACTTGGGCCTACTTGAAATTCAAGCTTTAAGTATAATTGAAAACATATACTGGGATGGTAAAGTCTGTTCAGTGTGGGAATTGTTTTCTGAAAGGCCTTTTTCCCTACAGAAAGCTATTATATAGTAGGATATTGGTAGGAAAAAAGACCTTTCAGAGAATAATTCCTACCGTGAATGGAGTATACCTATCATATAAAGTGGGCTATATAATTTTTTTTAATGTAGGTCCTATTTAATAAAATATAAAAGTTTTATGATTAACCACAATCAATAAGGCCCACAGCATAACCTATACTAAATAAAAAAAAGTTATTTTAGCTTGTTTGAATAAAAAAATTATAATAAATTGAGTTGTCTAAGAAACATGTCAATCAACCATGTTGCAATCTGAGTTTTGAGAAAACATAGCACACCTAAAACTATATCCTGAAGAAATATTGTTTTTAAAAACATGTACAAATGGTCTACAACCACATTTAATTTTTTTTTGTAGCAAACCCAGTTCTACAAATGAGACACAATTATCTTTTTATCTGGATTTGAAGAAATTTTCAAAATCTACTATTGAAATTACACTATGTAAAATCCCAAAAGTACTGTATCCATGAGAACCAAGCCAATTACAAAATGCAACTCCCGTTAGATGACATCACAAAATTAATATAAAAGCCAAATTTATAGTACCTAGTATTATAGTTTAAAATAATTATTATGATAACCCAACTTTCAACCTTCCATAATTAGTATGTAATTATGGTTCCTACCCAACCTAGCTTAACCATTAATTGTGTTTATAAATTAATATTTTGAATAATATAAAAAAAAAGTTTACAGGAAAATGTCATAAAACAAGAACCATGGGTCAACATTATCATGCAAAATCATCAAAATCTTCAGGCCTATTATTATCTTGGTGTTATTCATTTCAGTGTAAAGTATATACACTTATGACATATATTGTTAGCAAAATAAAGAAATACTTTTTACATGCTGTATACAAGATAGGTCAACTATTTTTCTATGTTTTATCATGCTCATAGCTTGATAATACTTTCAAACTGCACTAAATTACCCTCTATGCATGTACTGTGAATGTTACAAATAATCATAATGCACTAGCCCTAACAAAACAAACACAAGTAGACATAGTAAAATGGACAGTAAAGTTTTCACGTATTTTTAAAATAACTAAACATCGGAGGATGAAGACGTCTACCCACCTTCCCAGACTTGGAATCTTTTAACATGCGGTAGCGCCCAATCGTCACCACTCTTATGTTGTGCCTTCGCTTTGCGGCCATGTTCAGATCACGGTATGGCATCACATATTGTGAGAAGCTGGTGTCTTTAGAAAATGCGCGATCTGGCAGATCTCGTCAACCAGCCGACGGCCGGTCGTGTCTACATCCCAGCCAACCACAGAGTACTTGCCTACCGGTATGCCAAGCTTAGCATCAATTTCAAAGCCATTTTCCTTTGACGTTGACACCATAGCACTGCTTACTGAAATTATAAAACAAAACAGTAATGAGCACTATAAGTTTCTAGCTTAGTGCATGATACAAAACATGATGAAATACTGATCAGGTCATTAAAATATTTATTTGTACAGTGTACTCATTCCTTTCAAAACTCTTACTAAGTGGTTAGACATGGGTTGTGTCTGAATAGTCTGCACGCTGCACCCTACACACTTGTGCACTTTACTTGCACACTTTAATCCAACACACTTCTTGTGCACTCAAATGTATACCGTGCATAATACTTTTCAGATGTTTGGCGGCCACTTATGAAAACAATATTGATTTCAGATAGGTAGTATTATGTTTTATTTAGTTTTAAAAAGTTATTTTCCAGTCATTATTTTTTACCTATAGGTCTATCAATAATAGGCTATATAAGTACACTTAAATTAATATGGTTGGCTATTTTTTGTTTTTCTATAACTTCGCCTACCTACACATTTTAAAAACTAAAAATGTATTTCCTTTAAAATAAACTTTCACTTTACAGAAAGACATCAAGCCAACTAGAACATATAAATTAACAAAGAACACACTGCCCAGTAAATAATTTTGGTTTAACAGTTTAGGACTACATATATTTATTCCAAAGGTGACGGTACACACACCCTAGGCTATCTGTAAAATTTTAAGGCTAATTTTGTTTGTTATGGTACAATCTTTCAATATTTTATTTGGTTTATTACACACACAAGAGTAGGTCTATGTAGAATCAAAGACACTAAGAATTGTAAATATTTAACTATTAACCAATATTACATCCAAACAAAACTCTAACAACAAATCTCGATGATGTGTAACTTTTCTGTGATCATGTGAGTGATACCCCGCGATCTTGCTAGCTAAAACAAATATTGGCACCATCGGCTGATGTGTAGACTACCATTCACAATTATTAAAAAAATAGGCTATATATTTAATACTGATACAATATTATTATTAATTTAGCACTGAGTCTTACTAGCTGTTAGGTTTATACGCTTAAGTACTAATTACACTAATGGATTAGGAATTGGGAGGTTGAATTTAGAGTAAATGAACACACATTTGTGTGGAGGGGAGTGTAAAACCATTTAAGGAAAACCACCCCCAGTTTACCCGACCAAGATTTGAACCTCAATCTCCCTGTCCTTGGTGGTCTAGCTCAACACATTGGTTGTTAGCCAACTACCTCACCGAGGCGGGTGATACAGGTACAAGAAATGTGCAGCCATTACATATGATTTACATGGTTTTGTGAAGATGATAAATTTACTTTGCATTTAAACTCTTTTAAGATATGCAATGAGTTTTAGACCAAGGTCATTAAATAGAAATATTTTTTTGAGAAAGTACATGCAGGCCCAGCGATTTGTCTATCATATTATTAAGCTTTTATGTGGTTGGACATAATGCAAGCAATCTCTAGGGTTTCCGGCTTTCAAGGACACGATGAAACAAGATTGCCGAAAGTTCACTTAGGTTGGTGAGTATTTTTCTTATTTAATTTTATATGAGTTTTTTATTTTTCATTTTTAGGACTATATGTTTGCAGAAATGTTCGACAACTATCAATATTGTTAAATTAGAAAAGATAAAAAAAAAAGCAAAAAATTGGATAGATTTGGGTACCTTCCCCATTCCAATTAAAACACACCTTTTAATTAAAGCGTTCAATACAGGGCAAACTGTATCCACCCTTTAAGTAAGTGTGCTAAAAGTGACATGTCAGTACACTTGAAAGAAAATTTCAAACACTATCAAAAATGACTTCCCCCATAACTCAAGTTAAATGAAATTTTCAAGTGCCCTTGGTTTCTAAGGTCCTTGGACGGACTATTAACACTGCCAAGGTTTCTGATTGGACACTTATATTTAGATTTTAAGTATACAACCAAGGGGCTACTTAATCCTTTAAAGACTAAAAGGATCGATGATTTCAATGAGATGTATAATAATATAGTGGCAAAGGTCTTGACCATTGGCAATAAATAATTTTAAAATCTATTTAATAGAAAACTATCTTTCTTTTATTTCAGACGTAATGGATTTTATTATTAGTACACTGTGAAGTAACAATGATTGTTAAACACATTTAAAAATGTCTTGCACAATAAAACTAAATAACACGGGCTATTTAAAATGTATAGAATAATTTTTTACATAAAAAAAGCCCCGCCCCTCAAAGAAAAATATAATACAAGTGTTAATTAAAATAATGATTGCATCTTGGTAGTTAATTTATAATACTTACTTATGTGAATAATAGATTGTCAAAACAAAGTTCGAAAAAAACTGAATTAATTGGCAATTTGAAGGTAAAGAAAAACAAATGTGTTTAGCAGAAACTCCAAGTCGATTCAGCACGTGGAGATTGTAAAACGACCGAGTTCATTCTTTACCGTGAGTCACTTCAAAAATGACGTCGTTGGCCGCTTTCAGTTTAGCTAAAATGTTCAATTAGAGGACAAAACATAAATAGTATAAGAAATGAAATAAGTATGAATAATATTTGTCTACATTTTTAATAACATTTTTTATTTCTATTTTTGTTTATCTAACATGTGGGAAGTAGGTATATTGGTACTACTATTATTTAATACTAGAATATTTACAATACACTCCTATAAATTCTTTGATCTGATTGAATAATATTTGATAAATTTTTATTTTAGGGTGCTTCATTTTTATAAAAATAAAATTAATTACAATTTTTTTATATTACTGCGTCTTATTATGTTCAGGCTATAAGCTAACTTCTAATTATTACCCTAAGATATTTTTACCGCATATCCATCCAGACAATATGTACCAAAATATATGACTGACATCCTCTGAACATTGTATGGATATGAGTTTGGATTTTTGCAAAGTTCGACATTAATAATCTCAGGAAGTCTGGCACCGTGCGAATTGATGCATACTGGGCTTATAGCGGTAGAAACTTTCAACACAAAAGTTGAAGGCCAAGCAATTAATTCAGTCACTAAAACATATAGGTTATGGTTCCCATTGAAAAATTGATCGGATAGTATTTGTGGTTCAAAATGTAAACCTCCCCCTTTATTTTAAATATAATAATTATGATTATTAAAAAGGAAAGCTTGGTAGTATAGGCGTAGCCATAATTCTGACAATGGGGGTGCGGTCTAGAAAAAATCTGGGTTAGACCTATTTCAACAAGATATCACCTAGCCACCGAATCCAGGCAATAACTTTTGAGCACCCTCCCTACCCCTAGATTAATCTAAGATACTTACCTTGTTCACGGTTTTATTTTCCAATAATGGTATGTTAGTTTGTTTTCCTCCTAAAAAATTGATTTTTGATTAATGGCCTAATGGCGAAAAAATTAAGATACGTTGTTCTGATTTCACTTTATTGTTATTTACTTTAAGAAAACATTGCTTTATTTTCAATTTTTTTCACTAAAGTTATACATTTGTATGGTAATCTCATCAAAATTAAATATGTTATTGATGAGATTAAGAATTTCCTCTATTATATAACTTATTTTATAAACTATAATTGGAAAGTAAAATAATGTAACGCTTACATGCCATTCTCCTGGTAAAAGGTACCATCTTTTAAAGTCATCAATAACAACTTCAATTTTGGTTTTAATAGCCAAATCCTGCTCAGTAAATGGGACCATCAAAGAATTAAGACTTTCTTGCTTCACTGTTGAACGAAGCTTTGATTTTACAATGACCATTTTTGAGAAACTCCTCTCACACGAACAGATGGGATGACTGAAAACTTCTGGAGGAGAAGAGCAAAATTTTCGTAAGTTTTCCCTTTGTCAAACTCTGCTAACCACTTTAGCCAGTCATGCATATTAGTAGGTGCTAGGTGGGAATGTTGGCAACCTCTTAGTTCTCAGCAGCCTCACTTTAGCTTCCAGCTCAGAAGTATTTAAATTTGAGTTTTTACTCAATAGCTGGATGTCATCTGCTGTGCATCTATCAAGTTTGAGTTTCATTATTTTCCCTACACTGCTGATTATTAGTTTTGTTTCCTGTGAAAACCCTAAGTTCAAGCCTTGTAGAGCGAGTCTAAAACAGGGAAGTATGTTAAAAATTTGATTTAGTCTTTCTTGGTATTTAAATTAACAGCTGTGTCAAGATTTGTATAAAAACATACATATACTTTTCTTTTTCTCATTTCCGGTATAGAAATGCAGTTTTGCATAAACATTCAGCTTTAGCATAAATCATCTCAAAGATTTGTTCATTGTGTCTCATTTTAACTAAAGCGTCAGACAGGCTTTGTACTTGATCCATAGCCTCACACAGATCCATGGTTGATGACTGAAGGGCTTTGCTGATTATAAGCAGCATCTGAAGGATTGGCTCCATTATTTCCAAACTTACTATAAAGTCAAACGTTTGCATTTGGACCAAGATCCCTTTGCCTGTGACTCTTACTTTAGCGTCCGCTATATCTTAAACCGTATTTTTTTAATTGCTTCAATAACTGTCATTAATATTTCACGAACAGCATGAACAGCCCCAGAGCGGCACGCTCACCTTGTGTCAGATAATGACTTTAACGTTTTTAGTTTAGAATCAGATATTTTAACCAGCTGCCCAAACACACTGTGTTGGTTTGGGCTGCTTTCAATAAAATTATAAATAAACTGGACGATGCCAAACAAAATAAAAAATCAAGGGGTTATTTTTGTGTGACGCAAAATTACCTACCAGGGTAAGATTCAGACAATGTGCATAGCAATGTACATACATAATGGATCCATTCATCCCCTCACATCTTGCCCGAACTCCTATACAACCCTCCGCCATGGTGGAAGCGTCGTCAAAGAACACAGCTACTACATTTTCCCACCTAAAGCCCAACTTTTCAATGAATTTTTGATTTAATTAAATATGCATTGTACATTGATTTTTTGCAACCATTCTAAGCCAACAAACCTTTCAACTGGCATGATTTTGTCTAGTGGAATGCACTGTAAGACAACAACCATTTGTTCATGACGACTGACCTCCCGCTTTTTAACTATTTTCGCGCCTTTAGTTAAATAGTTATAAATGAACGTTCTTTTAGATATGATAATAGGTAGCAAAAGAAAAGAAAGAATAGAAATATACAATGTATTTATACCACAATTCACGCAAGTTCACAAAGTTTACTGTAAAGTGCAAGAGAAAATAAACAAAACGTCATAATAGAGTAAACATTTATACATGTTAAAAGAGAAATATTCCAAAATGAAGTACAAACTTCAGCGGCCTTAATAAAGAAGATCGGGAAATGTAAAGGAAGTACCGTAGGTAAATAAATAATATATTTACTAAAGTAATTGTTAAAGAGGACAAGAAATTCACTCTTACTTGAGTGCGCAAAAAAGACAAATAGTTTACCAACATTTAAAATACAGCACGGTAACTTACTTAATCTATAGCACTAGGAACTCGAAAGTTCATTGCCGCAAATACAAAAGTACGCCACCTGTCTTATCTTGAGCTTGTTCAATCCAGTCAACCTCTTCACACCCTATCTCTTTCAGGCCCATTCTAATGTTATCCTCCCATCTGCGTTTAGGTCTTCCAAATGGCCTCTTCACAATGAGTTTGCCAGGTTCTAGAATCTACTATCAGTACTGCCTATCCAGCCCACCGTAATCTACGAGACTTGATTATCCTAATAATGCCTTGTGAGGAGTACATTATATGTAACTCTTCATTATGATATCTCTTCCACTCTCCAGTAGCCTCATCCTTTTTTACCAAATATATTCCTAAGCACCTTGTTTTCGAACATTCTAATTTTGTTTTCATCATGTAAGTTAAGCGACCACGCCTTACACTCATGGAGAACAACCGGTAAAGAATTGTTTTGTATATTTTGAGTTTTACATTCCTGGACAGCAGGCGAGCTAACAACAACATACTAACCAAATGATTGTATGCATTTCCCAATTGTATTTTTTTGATAATTTTTTTTATCCAATATCGTTATTTCTGGTTAAAATTGTTCCCAAATATTTTAACTCATTGACCCTGTCAAAGGATATGTTAATCGCAGTAATCTCTAAATTATCGTCCCACTCTTTCGTGACACAGATAACGTTCTCCCCCCTTAATTTATAAATTATATTTACTATCAATTTGAGTAACTAAACATAATTCCATCTTATTTACTTTTATTTGTTGATGTACAGTACATTATACTTAGACATTCTTCAACGAAAATATAAATAATTTTGAGTAAACGCAAACACAGATATATAAATATTTTGTTTATGAATTGGAGAGATTATAACTACCATATAATATAAATAAGGTCAAAGTATTTAATTGCTATTTAACTAATGAGCTGTGTCACATTGCTAGTCACTATATCAGATTATTACATTCAATTAGTTAACCAGTACTGACATTCAAGCACAAAGTCTTCTATATCAATTCCCCTGCCAATAAATATTTATGATTCCAACTTGGCGGAAAATTGAAAGTTTTTCCATTCAATACGGGAAAGTTATGAGATAGCTGCTGAGATCAATAAAAAGGAATACACTGCTTGTGTAGCTTTTTATTTTGTTATCAATGAAAGGCCTATAAACATTTAATATTGACCAAAACTTGCCTGTCTCGGATTTTGACCGTAAATCTGCAAAGGGCATCCTAGACCATTTAGACACGTATTTCTAGCCCAAAGGATGCCGCAGGGGAGCCCAAGTTACATTTTGAGCCTGGGTGGGATTGCTTTTGGCTCCCCCTATATAACAGCGGGCTTCTAGGAAAATATGAAAATAATCCCCAAACTTAACAACTCCTAACCTAACGTAGCGTGAGCATGATTTAGTAAATAATCTGAAGTGATATTCCATAAATGGTAATTATCAGTGCCCGGAAGTGGATGCTCTTAAAAACTCAAAAAATTCACTTAATAAATGTGTATTAATGCTCTCAAAAATAAAAAAGGTGCCCTTGAAATAAAAAAGAAGCATTTAAAAACTGTGGTTTTATTTCTTAAAAAATACAAAAGATGCTCTTAAAAATCAAATAATAAATTTAAAATCCAATTGATATCCATTTTTTCCCCCATATTCAATGGTTCGTATTTTATCTATAGTTTTATCATAGCATAGGCTTACATAGATTTTACACAGAGTAGATTCGTCCGGAATAGAATGATTCATGTGTCGTTCTAGGAACTCACGAAATTTAGCATGATTTAGTTTTCTGAGCGAAATATTGACCGACAACAACACTTCGCACAACTGTTGATTGAAAGGAGATGATTTGGTTTTTGAGGTTGATGCACTTTGGAACAGCAATCGTCGAGTTAATTATTTGTTTGTTGCTGCCCGTTCTAAAGCAAGCTGGTATTTCTCACGACCTGTGGTACTCTCTTCCCAGTTTGCTTGTCACTCCTCCAGGAGACTCTTTCTTATATCATCCTTGGTACTCACACCGTTGGTTGTTAATGCTATTACTTTGTCTAACTTCCCTTTTTTAAGCCAATATCCTGTGGCCCTCCTTCATACCTATGAGTCTAGGGGTCAAACACCTTGGATGACACAAAACGCGTTTGTTGGTACATTTTTGTAGGTCCCAGAAAGTCTCATAAGAATTTTCATCCGAAGGCCTCTGAGTTTCCTTTTAGCTCTGTACACTCTCAGTTGTTGTGCCCACACTCCTGCTTCATATCCCACTATGGACACCAGCAACGCCTGATGGTATAGTCTAATCAGTTTTAAGGGCAGATGGAACTTTCGCTTCCCTGTACTGACTATCCCATTCATAGCCCGCAAGGCTCTCCCACACACTTGTCCATGTGAGTTAGGAAGCTACGCTTCTCCTCAATCGTCACCCCCAGGTATCTAACATTTTTTCTTCTTTTAATTGTTTGTTCTGCTATCTTAATAATAAATAGGATCTCTCTTAAGCACTCCCCTGAGCAGCATGTAGGCTGTCTTCGCTGGCGCCATGCTGAGTCTTACTTTTCTACACCATTTATCCAAGCCGCCCAGTACCTTTTACTTTTTCCTTCCAGGTTCAGCCTCGAACTTGCCTCCACCACTATCAGCAAGTCGTCAGCAAAAGAAACCACCCCCACCACTTCAAGGAGTGCTTCAATCTCCAGCAACCCGGGCTTGAGACCAACGTCCCAAAATATCGGACCACTGACTGATCCTTGTGGGCATTCTTTTGTTTATTTTTTGCTTATTGTTATTCCTGGGCATCTCAGGTTTGCATACCTGTCCCTACATTAGTCCTTAAAGCTTCTGTAGAGATTTCCCAGACAGTGTAGTTCTCTTAATGTCTTGATTAAGGCTGGCAACCAAAGGTTATTAAATAGACCTGAGATGTCCACAAATATTCCTATCGAATGTTTTGCCCTAGATTTTTCTACCAGGCTAATAGCAGCACAGATCGCATCCTCTGTAGACCTGCCTTTCATAAAGCTGTACTGTTGAGGGTGCATTCCCACATCCTCTCTATGTTTTTGCAGTCTCCTAAATATAATTCTCTCCTTCAGTTTTACACATACATTCATCAAACATATCGGTCTGTACAACTTTGGGAGTTGCGGGTCTTTGTCCTCCCCTTTACTCAGAATTACCACTTCGCTCCAATTCCACACATTTGGGATTCTGCCCTGAGCCAAGGAATCATCCATGAGCTGGGCCATAAAGGGTGCTATCTGTTCAATGATTTCCTGAATCACCTTTAACCTGATTCCATCAAGTCCGCTGCCTTCTTTCTTCTCATTCTTGCTATTAGCCTTTTAATATCTTCCTGTGTTACTGGTTCCACTATCACGTTTTCATTATTATATTACATTTTCATATCCTGCCTATCTCTTTCATTATCCTACTGCCCCTCATCCGGATTATCATCAGGGAGCAACACATCATTTAGTAGCCTAGCCGATTCCTCCCAGCAGGTAGTCATTCCTCCTTCTGGTTTCTTGAGAGTTGAAATGACAGTTGGGGGTCTAATTTTTCCTGCTGCAATATGAAAGGGTACACTACATGCATTCTTCCTCAATTCTTCTTGAACAAATCTTTCCCAGCTATAATTTTTAACAATCTTCTTTGTATTTTCAAATTCTTCCTTCCTTTGCCGGTGTATATTCAATAGTAGGAGTCTTCCTCCTGGTTCTAGGCATCTTTGGTATTCTCATCTTGCTCTCCTTGCATACCCACGTAGCTTTTGCAGCTGCTAATTCCATGGTCAATTTCCTACACATCTCGTGAATTCCTTCATAACCGGTATTGCTTTCCTCATAGTTGCCTGCAAGGCCCAAGTGATTTTCTTCGCTTTTAGGTTTATGTGGTTTCCCTGCGACACAGGTTGTGGTAGTACCAACTCTCTTCTTAACTTTTCCCAATCTGCCTTTTTCAGGGTTTAGAGGAGTCGCTTGCCTACATTTGCCCTGTCTACTTCTTTAGCCAGTTCAAAAGTTATCAGATTATTATCACTGGATGTCTCCCAATCATACACTTCCCAGTTCCCTATTAGTTCTCCTGCTTTCACATTACACAAGGTGATATCAATGTTATAGCTGGTTCCTGCCCTTCCTACATAGGTTGCAGGATTTCCGGGTTGGTTTACCATCTCCAGATGCCTTGCTGTTATTGTATCCTCTAGTAGTTTCCCTTTTGAAACGCCCTATACACACTTATTCTAACATCTTCCCTTCTTATGTCATTCCTATGCCAGAGCGGAGACCTGGCGTTTGCATCCATCATGTATACAACTGGTATATTAGGGAATACCTCATCTATCTTTTCTAGTTCTTCTATATAAGGCTCCATTTCCTCTCAAAACTGAAAATACATGTTAACTAGTAAACATCCACCGATCCCAGTTCGAATTTCCATACATATGCCCTTCTCATTACAAAATTGATTAATCCTTGTTACTGTTATGTCCCTGTTAAGAACTATAACGACACTCATTGGTGCCTTCCCATTCGATATAATTCTGGCCTCTTTTGGCATATGTGGGATATTTCCGTTTCTGGTGCTGTAGGGCTCCTGTAGGGCTCCTGTAGGGCTCCACCAACTTCATCACTTCTTGGCATCATGATTGCACTTCAAATCGCATTAATTGGTCCTTTTTTGATTCCTATTTCCTGTTTTCTTCCACCATGGATGATACGTGTGGATGTAACATCTCGCCCATTTCTCTTTTTTATCAAACGCGGTGCGACTGTGTGCCTAAACAAGGTGCTTATAAACCTTTTCCAAATCCTATTCTTCCTTCTTTTAAAGACTTTGTTTAAAATTTCCCTTAATTTGGATATATCTGCGAGTAAATCTGCCGATTTTAACTGTATTCTGTCCTGTGCCTCCGGTGTTGGATTGGAAACGTTATCGTGTTACCTTTTTTGTGGCTCTTCTTTACTAAGTGAAGAAGAGCCCGGTTAAGGTTGTGACGTTCTTCCAATCTTGATATCTGAAGGTTTTCCTCTAATTTGGGATAGAAGTGCGGCACTGCGTCAGTAATCATCACGTCCCCTTCCGATTGATTTGCTTTACTATCACAACTGCTTCTTTTAACTACTTGGAATGCCTCTTTTGCTGTCACAAGTTTGTCCTTACTCTCTTTTTCATCTTGTTTATCTTGTTCTTTACCATATCATACTCCTTTCCTCCACAGTTTCCATATCATCCCTCCTATTTTCCTCCTGTCTCTTTCGCTTTTGGCTTTTCCTACCACAACGACCGATGATGTTGTTTTAGTATTTCCTCCACACTTACTATTCCTGACCTTACCAATACTGGTTCCTTATTGGGGATATATACCATTTCTGATACAGTCTCATCTATTCCAGTCTTTAATCCCCCTTTTTCCTCCATCTGAGTTTCCTTAGGTCTATTATTTATCTTGTCTTCCACCCCTATAATACGGTAGTTCCCCGGTAATCGTACATTAATCACTGGGTTGTGTAGTTGGGCTATGTATGTAGAAGCTGCAGCAGCAGAGTCTCCTGTTGACCCGTAATGTCCATCCCAGAATTCATTTCCTGGCCAGCTATTGCCATCCCGTGCATAGCATGTGACCAGGAATCCTTGATTTTCCATCTCTCCATACCTATTGAGTTTCTCATACTTTTCATATGGAGGCCTCTTGCTATAAGTTATTAGCGTTCCCGTTTTTTCACATATTTCCCCATGGTCTCTGAAATATTCCACTATGCCATCCATCCACAGGACCTGGGAATAATAGAATTTGCTTAATTCGCCCATCTGAAAAATTAATTCCTCCATACCCTGGAAAGCAGAGGTAAGATAAGGTCGAATGGCTAGATCTAGAGCATTAGCCCCACTCCCATATGCAAACTAACTGATAGCTGTCCACAATAGTCAATAATAACAGCTAGTAAGTAATTTTACATTCACTCATTGGGAAAGAAGATACCAAAGAATAAAAACCATACTATGCAAAAACACGGCAAACAAAGGAAATAGCTCTTCACTATTCAAAACTGAACTAAACTGTTCCTGCACGACGATCTGCCTTATATTGTCCTCTCTGCCCGATATATAACAGTCTGGGGCTCCCCAACAGCCCAAGAAGGGTCTGGAACAGTTGATGCCCTTCTAGAACTTCGGTTAGACGCTTAGACGTATGATGATGTGTCATTTTCTGAATCACTACTACTAGGTATATTTGTAAACGCATCAACAAATTGATTTATACAAGTTTTCATAGCTTAAATTCACTAAATTATTAAATATGCTCATTTTACAGCACAACATAAAGTTGACAGTGTAAATATAAACTCTTATTATGTCACAAGCAACCACGAATAGCTGATCTGCCTACATTTTCGTAAACAAGCTATTTCTCTCAATGCTATACTAATAGATGATTTTTAATTTTGGTTAGAAATGTTACTCGAGGCTTTTAGGTCATGTATATTTAAACATTAGTTCAACAGAAAAATCCCAGAATTTGCAGGTTTTTAGAAATAAAGCTCTGGTCGAAAAACTTAGGAGACATACGTATCCTGCTTTCAACGATAGTTTGGGAAGAACGTTACACTATGTATCCCGTCCTCAAAGTGATGGAATTAAATTTTACCTTCATCCTTTGTTTCTTCTAAAAACTAGCACCCTTACAAACCCTGTTAACTTTATGCCGTTGACCTCGGGGGTCTTGGGGTAAAGTGCTAACCTCAGGACCCTATGTTCGTAGGTTCAAACCCAGCCGAGGTCGACGGATTTTTCTTGCGCGATGAACATATTTCGGAGGGGAAGTAAAGGCGTCGGTTCCATGTCGATTGTGGCATGTAAAATAGCCCTGAAAGATATGTGAAAATACCATACATGGCAAAATTGATAGGCCTTTCGCTCTCGCTCATAGAAATCCTTGTATTGTGATATAATTAGTTTGTTCAGAAAGGGCACGTTAAATATTAATACTACTACTACTAATAATAATAATGATGACATTGTGCCCCCAAATCCCTCTCCAGCCTCCTGTGACCGCCTTCCCCCTGCCCGGGGTTATGGGGTTTCGGGGGGTGGTTCGGGTCTGTAGCTCATCACTGCCTTATGCCTATTGCCTATATATATGCCATTTAAAAGTGGTATAAATAGCAATGGCATGTATATGGCATATATATGGTTATATGCCATTTAAAAGTGGTATAAATAGCAATGGCATATATATATATATAAATATATATGCCATTGCTATTTATACCACTTTTAAATGGCATATAACTTCTTCAGCGTTTATTAAATTACATTTACAAAAATAGGGAATATAAATACTTTTGTGTGAATCTAGCTTAATCCTTTAACCATAAAACTAATTTTACCATCAGGAAATACAATATGAACGTATTGTTTCCATCATAGCATTTGTTAATTCATATTTTATTATTAGCAATGAACAAATGATTCTTTACACGGTATGCCTAGGTGATATTTGAAATAATTCTAAGAGAGCATAATTTCATGATAAGTTTTTCCTCCCTTATATCAAACATTTTAATCACTTTTAGTTAAATATAAGCTTCCTTTAAAATGGGTTATGATGTGCTAGAAAATATTGTGTTTATGAATTAATAAAAAATATATTACTATTACAGGCCTTTCAGTTAAAACATACTTTAATATTAAATTACATTAGGTTTCGATTAAAAATATTATACTCATCTTCTATACCTTGGAAGATAGATGGCACCTAAAATTAATGGTGTCCTACACTAGTTTTTTAAATTTTTTTAGAGCAGTTGCAATGACTTAAAATGCGATTGTAAGTTACTGGGAAGCAAATTCTTTATTTTATAGTTTTATTAATATGCCATTAAAGTTACTGCTGGTTGAATAAGTTACTTTATATTTTTATTAGAATAAAATTAAAGCTATCGTGGGCTAAGGTGCTAAGGGGCTAAGCGATGGCATATTTACAATCTTAATTTGAGGTGTGGGGGCCGGAGGGTGCAAAACGGTGCAAAACAGGACTTTTAAGCTGGCATGAAAAAATCCACACTTGATAGTGGGGGGGGGGAGGGGGGGTGCTACTATTAACTTGGCCCCCCTAACATAAACAGTCGTACCATCTCTGGTTAGGGTGCAAACGTAATACTTGGGTGCAAAACAGGACTTTTAGCTGGCATGAAAAAATCCTACACTTTGATAGTGAGGGGGGCTACTATTAACTTGGCCCCCTAACATAAACAGTCGTACCATCTCTGGGGTTAGGTGCAAAACGTAATACTGGTGCAAAACAGGACTTTTAAGCTGGCATGAAAAAATCCTACACTTTGATAGTGAGGGGGGCTACTATTAACTTGGCCCCCCTAAACATAAACAGTCGTACCGTCTCTGGGGTTAGGGTGCAAAACGTAATACTTGGGTGCAAAACGGTGCAAAATAGGTGCAAAACGATGGTACATTTAAATTTTAATTTTGATGGGGTGGGGGGGGGCCAACTTAAGTGATCTCATTGAAAGGACGTGCCATATAACGTTTCCGGTCGAGTCACACGTATTTCAAACTGTTGAATGTACCGCAAAGATAGCATGGAAGTGACCTGAAAGTAGGTCAAGATCAAATATTGCTGAGGGTAAATGTCACCCGACCCAAAATAGCATTCAGGTGAACTGAAAGTAGGTTACGGGGTCAAAGGTCAATCTTGTATGGATAGTTAACCTATCTAATAGTATAAATACGAATACAATTAAAATAATACAATTGTAAAATGTTACCATTGTGGATCGACATTTTTTTTGTATTTTCCAAAGTGTTTTCCTTTCAGAATTTTACTAAATTTAATTTTCATTAACATTTACCATTTCCTTAAAATAATTACAGTGAACGAACAACACCATCCAATTCCTGTTAAATGTATCGGTGGTCACGTGAACTAAATTTCAAGGTCGGGGTTTGAAACCTATTTGGGTGAACTGAGCTATTTTCCTAACTGTAAATGTGGGTATTTTTTTTCTTTTAAATTCAAACCTTAACCATTCCTACGACCCTAGCATAATTAAAATGAGTACAGCCCAGAAAAATACGGTGAAAAAAACCACTACAAATTTAGATTGTCATTAAAAACAACACAAAGCTAATTAACTTGATTGATGTGTTTAAATAGGTTTAACGTTATTTACAAACGTCGATGAAACACCGAAACGTTGTGCTACAGAGTTCAGAATATTACATTTTAACATTGTTTGTTGGATATAAATACATAGCCATCAATTCATCCAATTTTTTGGATGTGTTTTCATCGTGATATTTCATTCTACTATATATCAATAAAATAATTTGTCCACTTCTGTTTCTTCTCGTATACAAAGGGTGTGCAAGAACAGTGTAATAAACCGGCTTTAATTGTGACGTTCTAACACTACAACTATATCTTTAGCACCGCGTCCTACTACCTGTTCAGGCTATAAGAATACCATGATTATTAAAGGTGTATTTTAAGGGGTGGAGATCAGGAAAGTAGTTGAAAGGAAATGCATACACATTAGCGTGCAGGTAGGATGAGAAATAAATAGTGAAAAAGTATATGTGGTAATCTACCCCTAGTGCACACGGTCGAGATTCGAACCTTTACCTCCCTTCATCGGCAATACAGCCTATTGAGTGCTTGATATCTAAGGCCACGTGACTACAATTTTAGGTATGTGTTTCTTTGTTAGCACATGATATAAAAACTATACAATAGTACACACAAATTAACTAAACTTATCACTCACTCAATACTCAACTGTAGCAGCCGGAATGGCAATGTCAGTGTTATAGGACAACTCCATACAAAAAATACTCAAATATTTTATTACTTCCTGGGGTATCGAGCCTGGATTCTCTGGACCTTGACCAATCTATGGAGCATGTCGACTAAAAATTAAGATCATCTAATCTGGTTAGCTGGTGACTGAGAGATCGGTATTGGAAGCCCGACACGGGTTGTCTCAAGAGTGATATTTCCTAAATAGTTTCCAACTCCACCTCCATGCAAAAGCGGGTGCATTCACTTTAGGTTCTAGCTTCCTCATTCCTACCCCCTTAGTGTAATTAAATGTGATTAGCTTGGGCGCGATGCAATGAAGAAAAAACGCGATGCGGAGAAACCAAACCCAAAAACAAAAAAATCCACGGCCAGTAATTTATCGATATTATTTTTTTCTCTCTGTGATTATAGCAATACTGCTATAATATTTTTTCTCTTTCTTTGTAAACATAATTGGTTTCAATTGAACCGTTTAAAAACAATGCTTGATACTCTTATATAGGACATTACTTACTAATCTATAAACACAAATTAATTATTGCCATGTTTATAATTATTTATCTTAGTTCGTTCTCTTAATAAGAGCACAACGTGTTAGTACTTGTTATTTTGCTGTGCATTTAAACTGATAATGGATACTTATTCAAATTAAAAAACATTGCAGATAAGCATTTGATGAATGGACTTGCCGAATATAATCCAGTTGAAGCAATATGTGTGTACGTAGACTGTTTTCATAACAGACGTATGTCATAATAAAACGCTTCAAAGGCTACATAAACGTCTACAATAAACTGGTCCATTAAAAAGAATGTGTTTCAGATGGTGCTAAGCCAATCGATATTAGAACCATTATTTCAAAGAGCGGAAGTGATACATTGTGATATACATTATTTTAATTTGCACTGTGCTAAAACTAACTATAACTATCCTACAAACCATCACAGTTTCTAAACAACTACAATGTAATATTAGCTCAACTTATGAAAGAGGGGGAAGGGGGAAGACGGGGAGAGTAAAATAAATTTAACTGCTCAGATGCACGAGATTCTTACTTGTATTGTTAAGAACAACCTCACTGAGCTTACCTGGTTGTCATAGCAACTTGAAACATTTAGACCTACACTGGTAGTTGTACTGCAACAATACTTAGGGGAAGCACATAAATTACACATTAATAAACACGTCAATATTAATGCGGTAAATGAATGAGGATAAACATGAAATAAATAGAATAATATTTTATATTATTTGTTGGATTATTCATATATTCTTAGGTTAAACAACATCACCTGCCTGTGGAGAGCCCCGATAGCTACAGTTCTGAGGTAAATAAATATGCTCAAAATGTGAAAATATAAATATATGTAATGTTACATTTTTATATTAAATTTTAAATCTGGGAACAATGTTCACTTATCAATGTTAAGATAAACTTAATAAAAGAATATTAAATGTAGATAAAATAAATAAATTTAGTTTTTAAGTAAACCAACATTTATTATGCTCCTAATTATTTAAATTTAATGATTAATATTATAAAAAGTTATATTCTGAGACTTTAAGAATCAAATATTATAAGTTTAACAATGGCTGAAATCATGACAATAAAAGTTTACAAAAGTGAAATAATTAAACATATAAACTTGTTTATTTCGTTATCTAGAAAAATAGCTTTGAAAAGCGTAGTTGAGTTTTTGTAGAATATTTCAGTCTAAAAAATATTCTTGATTGGGTTGAAATGGGGAGGGATACATCACAGATAAAAATAGAAACATCTCTATCACTCATTAAGTTTGTCTTCTGTTGCGCAAGAATCTTGTGGACATTTATTGGAAAATGAAATTCTTCACTATACAATTAATATTTGAGAATTCTCCTCATAAACATTCCCGGTCCTGGTTGAGATCCAGGGCTGACCGTTGACACGTTGACTTTCAAATTTAATACCATTTTGATAACATTTACTCTTGTGGTAACATTCACAATTGTGGGTTTATGATATATTTAAAACGATGCCATAATAAATAGAACCTTGACCAAAATTCTAATTGGGCCAGCTCACTTCCCTCCTGGACATTTAAAAAACGTTCCGTACTGGAGTTGAAGAGGTGAGCTCCTACCAAAAAAATACAACACCCGAAAATGTAAATTTAAATGATTATATTAAAATGGAGAGGTATGAAATAATAATGGAAGAGTGAAAATAATCAGAAAATACAATATAATCTATATAAGACATTACTTTTCTTTTTAAATTGACAGATCATGAAATTCGAAGCTCGCGGCGTTTAAATATCAACAATATTCCATATAACTTGTTTGGTGAGCGTGGTTTTCCTTAAATGGTTTGACAATATTTCTCAATTCAAATGCGTGTACACTTACTCTAAATATAACCTTCATAAACCATAGAAAATTAGCGTAATTAGTACAGATGCACATAGCTCAAATGGATAGTAGGAATCAGTGTTTAAAAACATATAAATAAATCAATCAGAAAAACTCAACAAAAAATACAAACATACGCGGCAGTTTCATTTTCCACCAGTATTTCTGGTCCACCCTGTGTTTACACGCACGTTCCAGCTGCATCGCTGGAAGTTCAATATTTGTCTACAGATTATTGCGATTGCGTGTCGTGTTCCAGTTGTTTAATGAATCCAATGTGAAACATTCCTCTCCCTCCTAAACATAAAAAAACCCCTTTAAAATACAGAGTTTCCTTACAATCTCAAACCAAGCCTCAGTTTAGAACATTATTGGACGTTTCCAATTGGATGTTTCCAATTTGATTCATCGTTGGGAATCATTGCCGAGCACTCGTTGCATTTCAATGTAAATATGACAAGTCAACGTTGTCGGGTATTATAGGTATGGGCGAGTTGGTCATTAGCGGTCTTTGGCTTATTACTGATCACGTTCCGGGAATTTTAAGGGGTCACTAATTACACAGTTATTAATTACTTTGTTGGTGTCCTTGTTATTATGATATTCCGCACAAAATCGATGTTGATCGCTCCAGGCATCAGTATCAAGTTTGATTGCAATTGATACAAAAAGTAGAAGACAGAAATATCTATATTTAAAATGAGATAAATCGATAACATGAAAAAGGTATAGTCTGATTTTCATAAGAAGCCCTTTATTTAAAAATTTGAAAATCCTGTTGCCACAATGGTAGAAATAAAATAGTACATTTGTATTTACATTCTAGGTCCATTTAATTATTAAATTAGATATAAACTATACAGTAATCCATAATAATCCATTTTTGGAAGCTTTTGATAGCGAATTGTAGGACCGGCCACAAACTGAAATTTGTAGAGTATAAAAAAATAAAAAATAGACAGATAAATAGATAAATAAAAAACAGATAAATAGATAAATAAATAAACAAATAGACAGATGAATAGATAAATAAATAAACAAATATACAGATAAATATATAATAAATAAATAAACAAATATACAGATAAATAGATAAACAAATAGACAGATAAATAGATACATAAATAAATAGATAAATAAATACATGAATATTTATATCAACCTTATAATCAAAAACTTAAATAAAACGTATTTATAGAATGCAGGGCTTAGTGAATTTCAAACCAAAGTTGGCGATCAAAAGTGGGCTTCCTATTAAAATCAGGATTTATGTTTTAATTTGCTTATCACGTCTTACTATCCGTCTGGGCTATCAGAATATTTACAGTAATCGCGTAGGAATTATGAATGTAGAATTGAGATGAAATTTACGTGGAGGGAGATTTGGAAACTATTTAGAAAAACACCCCCTTCAGAACATCTGACAAAGACCCAAACTCAAACCTCCCCTTTATCGGCGTTAGTGTAGGTCAAGAGGAATGTCTTAGTCCAGCGACCACCGATGCGGGTTGAAGATAACTCATGTACATGTATTTAAATATATACATGTATAGTTATAAATGCTTTTTAAAACTATTAAGGATGTAGCAAGGTTACTTATGGATTAATCTAAGGTGTAGGACTGAGGAAGATTGTTTGGAACAAAGTGCACCAGCATAATCGTGGATAAGGGATTATAAAATCACAATGATACATCACATATGGAATCCTTTAATGTGCCCGGTCGAGATTCTAACCCCGACCTCATCCATGGTTGGCGGTCCAGTCTATTGCAAGATCGACATTTATAGGCCCGAGGTTTATAAAAAAAATGATACTCAAGCTTCAATCAAAATATAAGAGAAATGGCTTACCCTAACTTTCTCAAAAACAGCTTTCATGACAAAAAGAAGCATGCGATTACCATTGAGTGGAATATTTTGGCAATAATTTTTTAAAGCTTAAAATATTATTATAATAATTATTTCACAGTTAAGGACATATAAATATATATATATTTTAACACCGCGCCTTACTAACTGTTTAAACTGTACGCATATGTAGGTCTACTAATTACGCTAATGAGTTAGGGATGAGGGAGGTTGAATTTAGAGTAAATGTATCCTCATTTGAAAGAAGGGAGAGTGGTTTTTTTGGTATAAAACCATCTTCAGTATATATATATATATATGTATTGAATATTATTCAAGAAAAATACATGTATATAAAATGAATACTAATCATGATATACATTTATCAGCACGTCTGTTCAGGCTATACGCAGATAAATATTGTTAAACTGTATAGGGAAAATAGTAGGTATTAAAATATTTACCTGCCATTGGGCAGGGTTACTTCGTTTTCTATCAAATATATGATTCAGGTAAGTTTTATTTTTGTGAAACACTTGGGTGAAGGCCATTTTGCAGCTGATAGTCGATGTCTGTAGCTTTGAATGACGTCATTTTTGAGAAAAATACGCCTATACACAAGTATATAGATGCGAACATCATAATAATTTTTATTTCTTCATTGGCCAAAGCAGAAGAAAATAGTCGATCTTTGGAGCAGTGGCTGCAGATTATCACGCTAAAATGCATTCCAATCTTTTTATTGGAAAAAGTTCTATAGACTAGACTTTCTAGCTAAAGGTTTACTAGTAAAAGATTATAAATTTTCCATTGATTTTGAGCTTTCAGTGTTTAATTTTAAGCCAAACGTATATTTTCCTCTTCACATCACGATTAACACTTTAAAACTACCCCTCTCCTAGATCTCTATATTATATTCATCTCAGAACTAACAATTTTTGGGCTGCGTCAGTATATTCAATTTATTAGAAAATTAGATAAATAGCCGAAGGAAATATTTAAATATGAAAAAGAAGAGAAAGAAACGATGGAAACCAAAGTATATCTTTTTACCTTACTATCATTGGTTTATTTAATATATACAAATTTTCGCTATAATTTTTACATTTGTTGCACCACACCACATAAGTGAAAATTGAGTTATTATTTTTAACCAAAGATAACATATTTTATTTACCAATACACAACTATACACAACTTAGAGTTTCCATGGTGATGTAAGCAAATAATGATTGAACATACAAGCCATTGCACACACAGCAGAATAGACGAACATTTATTCGTTAGAAGCTTCTATTTTTGCCGATATACTGGGCCCTTAACTTTTAAAATGAGTGTTCATTTGTCAAAACAGGTATATATTATCGTAATTTTAATTCCCGTAAATAGGCTTATTAAATTATATATGTTTTTCACAGCTAGCCACTTTAACAAGTCATGGGGAATGAACAAATGGCTTCAAAGATATAACAATACTGTGGTTCACCTGAAACCACATCGTGCTTCCCCAGTGAGGTGAACCTCTAAATTTGAGAAATCTTTCTTTAGACCATGCGACCACCGGTGCGGTTCAATTTAAATGTAAAATAGCTTGTATTTGTCAACATCATATCTCGACCATTGAAACTATATAATCTGGAAATGAGAGCTCTGGCGTTATGTTTTTTAAATTTGACTCAAAGATTCCATAGATTGTTAAATATCTTAGTTTTTAGTAAAAAATCTTACCCACTTTTTAAGAGGAAAGGGAAGCTATATTTTACAACAAGTAATTACATCGTACAATTTATATTCACGTTATTCGCAGTTTAAATGCAAATCTTGTCTCCCTTAACAGTTAGTAGTCACGAAATAACATATCCCTGTGTTGTGCATCCCCTCTCACTCTCTTTCCAAACACTTTATCATAAAAATAGCAAACACACGATATACTACAACTTGTAGAAACTTATTTTCCGGTTTTAGTTAACATAATGAAATGTTAATTTAACATAAAACATATTTTGTCTTACATTTATAATAGATATGAATATTAAAAGTAAACAATTTGTAAAGATATTTTAAGTTGTCATGAGTACAAATTGATTAACTTATTTAAATATAAGTTAAAACCGAAAACTAGTACATTGTATGAATAAAGTTTTGCTATCGTCAGTGGCTTCACTGGTTTAGCGAGTCACTTTTATATCCGACTGTATTGCAGGTGACGGGGAGATCTGGGTTCGAAACTTGGTAGGGTGTAATGATGGTAGTTTTTCTTGGATGGTTATCCATTCTACCTCCACGAAAATGCACGTACACGTATTCTAAAAATCCATTTTCCTTATTCTTACCCCATGGTTGCTAGTTTTCAGAGTGTCTGAACAAACAGTATGACGCAGTGCACAATAAAACATAAAAAAACCATTAAAGTTTAGTGTTAGCTTAAGTAAAATGGTCTACTTAATTTACATTCACATGCTTTTTTTAAGTTTCAGCTCAGTGGTTAAGTGGTTGGCGTGTTTGAGCAATTGTCTAGCTCACGGGTTCATAAACTTTTTTTATCCATGCTCCTTTTCATGAGACAAGTTATTGGTGATCCCGGGCATGTTAGGTTAGGTTGAATTTTTTTATATTGAATATAAGTTTTTGAACAGTTTTGGAGTAAATGATAAATATAAATAATGAAAGTATTTATTGTAAAAATTGCATACATGCAGTTATATTTTCATTATTGGTTAAATTTTTAAATTTATAAAGTTTATATATTATGTACATAACCAATGAAAACCTTTATTTTATTTTAGTTAGTCATACAACCTATTAATAAATTATATTCTTCTAATTCATGCCGGGCAACGTTTATTTTTGCATAAACTAAACAAATATAAAATTAAAAGTTGTAGTGTATTATAATTAAAATAAATAAAATAAATATATAATTTACCCACGTTTGTCAAGGTTTTCCGTGAGACCCAAAATATTATTTTTTGTTTAAAATATTGTTTTTTTAGTTTAAAAATAAACTTAAGGTAGGGATGTAGAGAACGCGAGAAAAGAGCAGATTTTATACAGTTTTTAGAGCAAAACTTTTTTTGTCTAAATAAATAAAATGTTGCTTTTGTACAAACATTAAGTTTAAATTTTTTCACGTTGTGATATCAACAGTTGTTGAATATCTGTCATGAGTATAGTGGCATTAGATGACAAACTTTTATCATCTAGTTCCAGGACCCCCTTGATATACAGGATTTTTGTAAACTCACGCCCAAACTGCACATATATTTCGTTTGACCCAAATTCCTATACACTTACATCTGGAAAACTATGCTAATACCATTAATTTGTGTTCAAAGTTTCAGCGTACAGCTCCGGGAGAGCAAAGCTGTTCAAGCATGCGTGTAAAAAAGGTTGCATAGGAGTTATGAACGTGGTATACACACCTCGACATCTTGGAGTACGGCAGCAGAACATACCACGATTAATAGTAAACAGCATGTAGCGTGTTAATTAATTTTTAACACGTAAACGCAATGAAGCCCTATAAAAGGTTAAAACTATTACTACAAGATCTAATAAGCTCTAATAATGTGTGGCAGATATAGACTCACTGCGACATCACAACCCGGGAGACGCCCAATTATCATCAGAAATGCCCCAGCGACCGAGGCAACTCTTGGACGACCAACACGCACACATCTAACACCTGAGCCAGACGATGAGTAAATGAGAGAGGCTTCATTACAGAAGATACCAACAGCTATCGGCTAGCGCTAGTGGTCGGTTAGCGTGATGTCTGATGAATACCACCCCCTCTTCGTACGTGGAAAAAACCTTGCCAAATTTGATTAGTCCCACTGGTACAAATAGGCTGTCCTTGGTCCACGTATATCTATTCTATTGTAACCCCTTGATGGAGAAACTGTTGGAAGATATTCACGAGCATCAACTATGAAGATGTACTGAAGATCGCGATGGTGAGGCGTTTGTGTTCTCCTCACCACAGAGCAAGCTACGGCGGATACTATAAGTATTGAGGGATTTCATAATGTTTTGTTGAGCCTTGAGCTCTATTGTTCAATGTCCATATTACGTAGTTTTTGTATGTCAGTACTACTGACCTTTTTACCTATGCCCATATGGCATAGTTTATAGCTTTATGCATTCCCTTTCTCTCTCGTTTAGGGTTAGTCGCAAATATTAGGGCAAGATTAGACTCCTTAGACTATATGAGCATGCTCTAGCTAGTTTAAAGAATAGAATCTAATAATGGAGGATACCAGATTATAGATTGCTATGTATTACGACCTAATTGGTTCTGTAACTGACACTTGTCTCTGTTGTGTCTAACTGTGTACTGCTAGGTGGTGCGCAACCTGTAGAAGTGCTACTTGTCCATTAGTAGTGGTCCGCGGGGTTTTGTCTATGTGTACGGTCCTTCTGTGGCGCCTTTAACGTTGATAAAAAAATTGATCACTATTTTGTCTAGTAATATTGTCCCGTTAGTAGGGTAACAGAATTAAGATACTATTGATTGCTCAGGTAGTACTAATTAGGAAGAGTCCAGCCATAGTATCTGTAGCATCTATTTTCCTGGTAGTTCGCCTTGTACTGGTTGAAAAATTATAGTTTTGCTTCTAGGAAGTTATAACGTTATAGTGTCTAACTCTATGGAATTAACTCACACTAATTAGCTTATGCTAATTACCTCCCTTGTAGCCCCCTAAATTAGGGCTAAATTTGTGTGTCTTAGTTCTTTATAATGTTTATTAAGTGCAGTAGCTGGAAGTTTCAGTCAGCAGGCAGGGTAAAATCATGTATAGTATATTTGTAATTAGATTTGATTTCCGCCACTAATTCATATTTACGTGGATTTGCTGCCTTTCATCCCATTTGATAAATTCGTATTTGTCCTGTTTTAATGAGTTACAAGCTTTGTTATTTACATCTATGACCTATAAGTGTGGGTTATAGGGTGTACCTAGGTGCTTCACATCTAATGCTCCTTGTCGAGTTATTTATATTATTGTATCCGTTTATATTCTTATGTTTAAACAATGAATGGTTTGAGTAGTTTCTAACTGCAGTACTATATACTTTCTATTGACTTGTTTCAATATTAATAAACTGATTGGTTATACTTGTAAAATATTATCATTCTTTATTTCTTGTAATCGACATTTGTAAGTACTACAGATGTTGTAAGCACACAAGTCCATCTAGAAATGCGAATACGTTCTGGGGGGTCATCATTAACGGTCCTACATCACAGGAAGTGCTTGCTATTCTTACATGTGCAGTGCCGAACGCCTAACTCCTATGCAACGTGTTGTACACGCATGCTTGAAAAGATTTGCTCTCCCGGCGCTGTACCCCGAAATTTTGAACACAATTTAATGGTACTAGCATAGGTTTCCGGATGTAAGTAGATAGGGATTCTGTACTACTTTTGGTTCAAACAAACTATATGTGCAGTCTGGGCTATAAGTTTCCGAGCATCCTGCATATTCAAGAACTGGTCAAGTCATCATGTAAAGAAAATTAAACACTATGTTTCTACTGTAGACATATTTGATTTATTTCGACCAAAAACGTTTTGATATAAAAACTGCAAAAAACCCTTTCTCAAGTCCTCCATATCCCCACCTCAATACCCTTAATTATATGTAAAATAACATCAATATTCTACCTAAAAGCCCCACAATGTATTATATTTGATAATACAGAAAATAATGCAAATATAATTTCAAAGACGTCCTTAAGTAAATACCATTGATCCAAATTAACACAAAAATAAATGTAGCAAAAAAATCTAACGAGCTTAGGTCAAATAAAAACTTATTTATTTGCACTATACATATTTACGCCATGGGGATATCAGAATTTAGTTACACTAATATGCTAAGTATGAGTAAGATATAATTTATAGGAAGTATACCTTCAGTTGCACGGAAAGAGAGTGGACATTATTTAGAGGGTAACACTCTCAATACAGCTGGCTGGGGTTTGAATCCTGACCTCCACATCACTGGCAAAACAGACAAGAAATGTTGGACGTTTATTCCACGTGCTCACCGATGAACATATTTAACTTAAGTATAATTACACTTAATTATTGAGTTAATGTAAAAGTAATTAGCGGTATAAAGTAACTTTCCAACTAAATTCGGTGAAACCAAAGAAATTCTTTGGTTGGATTTAAAAAAAGTAATCAAAACCAACTCTTTATGTTTACGATAGAGCTACTTCCCTGAATGCATAAATAAGTTTAAAAAAACATCAGCGAAAAAATTTAAAATTTCTTTGAGTATAGAGATAAAAAAAGTTAGAGTGGTATACATTACGAAAGTAATTACATGTTGTATTGAAAAAAAAAAAGAAGAGAGAAACAGCTTCAATTTTCAAAACCAGACATTTCCTGTTTTTTTTCCCCTCTTAATTCTCCTTTTGTATACTGGTGTAGCGAGCACATTGGGGTAGTACGGAACGCCAAGGGATCCAAAATTGTGATTTTAGTTGTGCCCGGTTTTCAGACTCAAGGGATGGGAGGAAGAGTATAATATTTGAATTGCAAATTGAAAAGCAATGACATCAACTCCCACTTCTCTCTTTCTTTTTACTCCCACACACCACCTTTTTATCTCTGTATTCCTTTTCCATTTTTCTTCTTCTCTTGCTCTTCTAGGACATTATCTCTTCGACTGTCGTTAGTTAGCATTCAGTGGTCATGTTTTAGTGAGTGTGGGGCTGAAAGGGGGAACCCTTCCCTTTCAATGTTTTGTTTCTATCTGGATTCATGATGACAAAAAGAAACACCTGAACGTTTGTCTGTTCATCCATTTTTTTTTCCGGACAGGAAAGAAGAGGGTGAGAGGAGGGTAGAATAAATATATTTTAATGTCTCAGCATTCCTTATCAATATTTTTTCAAACAATCTTTTTTAGTGGAATGGGCACTGTCAGAGTAAAATAGATAAATAGATGATAAAAAATAAAAACAAATAAATAAATATAAGATTCTTATTAGGCCATTACTTTCGAAACAAGGGCAATTTTCAGTGTCGGTTGTTTAAAAGTAGTGCACCCTCACAATGGGCCTGGATAGAGGATGGAAAACTACAGCTATGAATCTAATATGTGAAGCTAAACTATCCCCTTCCAGGTGGTTTTTCATAACTGGTTTTCCACTCTCCCTCACGCAAATGCGGGTCCAATCCTCTAATTCAACCTTCTCAATTCCTAGCCCATTAGAGTAATCTGTACTTAAGCGTATAGACCGTACGGGTAGTAAAACGCGGTGTTAATTATTATTATTACTATCCTCTTTAAGAACATACAGCTGAGATTTGAACCTTTACCTAGCCAACTCAGGCAATTCAGAATATTACGAGCCTGTTGTCCTAGACTACGTGACCATTGGTGGAGTGTTTTTTATAGCCCCGCATCATACTGTACTACCCTTTCGGTTATACGCAAAGTGTGGGTATCAATGTAGGTTTAAAAACACCTCCAAACTATATAGTAATAATTACTATATTTTATTTAATAATTAGTATTAGTTATGGTCTTACAATATTATTATCAAACTAAGACTACTTACATCAATGGGCACGCGGACTAAGGCGTCATAATGTTATGGGGTGGTCGTCTATGTTTGGATCTCAGTTGATTTGACAAAGGATGTTTTTCCTAGATGATCTCCCACTCTCTTTCCACGCAACAACTTCCCTAAATTGTACCTTCCTGACCCCTACCTGGATTGATAGTAGGCCGCAGTACACATTAAAACAACACACTAACAGAGCTAAGGGATTCAGGGGACTAGCTTTATTAAGTACCCCCAAATGATGACCTAAGTTCTTATAAGTAGAATATTTCACTTAGATTTACAACAAACCTTATGATTCGGACAATCAATAAAACAGACGTTAGCGATTTTCACCTTGGTACAACGAATAATATCTCGTTATTCATCACAATTAGAAAGTGCCAGGTGATAATTATCCGAGTGCGCTAAAGTGACTAAAAAATATTAATATTATTAATATTAAAATCAGTTGTATTAATATTGTTTAATTTATTTAGACAGTTCTTTTTATTAAAGGGCTAGCCCAGGGGTTCCCAAACTGTGCTATAAGGAAAAACTAAAACTTATAATGTATGGTGAAATGCAACATGTACATTTTCAATACGGGTACCTGTACATAATTTAAAGAATGGAATTAATCATACAAGAACACATGTTTCGGCTTTATGGATAAATTGTACACATGAGATCATGTGCAACAAAAATATGTCTACTCCAATTTCATCTTATTTAGTTTTGTAATTTTGTACTAATTTTGTGTTTTTACATTTAAAAGAATACAAGCTAGTAATATTAATTACAATTTTCTTTTTTAAAAAAAGCCACCAAATCAAATTTGGACAAATTTTGTTGTTGTAAATATTGCTTACAGGGGCGTCGTACGGAAAATTTAACACGTGAAGGGCGGCGCAGTCTCAAAAGGTTTGGGAGCCAACAGTCAGCAAGGGGCCTATAAAACAGGTCGATCACAGTAATAAATTAAGTTAACAATTGGTGTAGCTTTAAAATTTAATTTACAGATAACTTAATAGTTATTATTTAATTGGTAATAATTTAGTTTGTTTATTATTATAGTGCGGACCAACCTTAACCAAAACTCAATTAAATGATTAAACTCTACAATAAATGTGTACACAACGTACAATACATGGCAGATAAAATACTTTCACAGAATTGGGAAGTGTGCCAAATAATTAAAAACACTACACAACTGAGGCACGTGGTTGATTAGTTGTTATTTTTAGTACCGTCCAGGCTATCAACATTCAACTACACTATTGGGGTAAGGGTGAAGAAGTTAGAATTAAGAAGAAATAGGCTTGAATTTACGTAGCGCAGGGGGTTCTTAGCCTGGTGTCCTAGACCCTAAAGGGGTACGTATTAGAGTTTTAGGGGGTCCTAGAACTTGTGGGAACAACAGCCATCACAGTGATATGTCTTCTAAAAAATAAAATTTTACTTAATTTGGCTATATTTTAAATGTTGGTCTATTGTCTTGTTATTTAATGCGTTTATTTAGAAACACATTTATTTAAAAAAATATTGATAGCTGTATCTTAATACAATTGCTTCCTTTGTAATCCTAAGTATATTATTTTATAAAAAAATATATTCTGAGAAGGTATCCATAGGCCTCCCCAGATTGCCAAAGGGGTTCAAGGCACAAATAAAGGTTAGTATCCCCTGACGTTGTGCTCTGGTCTACTATTATTTCTTTGTGCTACGTTCGTGCTAGACCCCGCAAAATAATATGAACACAAAAACAAAGCTTATGGTTGTAATTTACTAAGCGTGGAATTATTATATAAAAAAGACGGGGCTCGTTCCTTGACTCGTCAGTCGAGGTCTCGTCAATTTCTTCAGCGTTCATACAGCCTCAGCGTTTGGTTGCCTGAGGCAGACCAGAGGCAGACTATCCGTAGGGATGTGATAAAAGTATCGCTACTTTACTGATATCGATATTTTCTTCTCGATACTAGTAATGTTTTACTCCATAGTTGTTATTTCATCTTTGTTTATCAATACAGCCACCTGACTGGTTGATAGCCGAGTGGAGACTTGGCTACTTAACACCTCTTCCTTTATCAATGAGCACAATCATCACAAACTAAACAAAAGAAGATTATTTATGATCACAATAAACTCAGTCTACTCAAGGTGCTCCAAGCAGACGAAGCAAGGCATGCCGTCCCTTCTTCTATTGTTTGTCAATAGTTAATAATAAAATATCTTGATTGGGTACATGAATGTAGTTAAAAAAAATTGCACCTCCTAAAGGTAAATTATGAAAGTTTTTTAAGATGTTGGAACCCACCTCTGTGGCATAATTAGCTAACGCGCTAGTTTCGTGTTGAGCTAGACTGCCGAGGACGGGTGAATTGAGGTTAGTTTTTCATAAATGATTTTCCACTCTCCTTCCACGCAAATGCGGATTAACTTCCTCTTAATTCAACCTTCCCAATTTCTAACCCATTAGCGTAATTAGTACTGGAGACGAAAATTTTTCAAGAAATTTTGAATAGTAAAATTTTCCGCAGTGGCGGCTTGCGGTGGAGGGCTTAATTGTGGAGGTGTCACCTAGAGCCTATTGTACTTCAAAATATAGTGTGTTAGGAGACGAGAGGGTTATAAGAAGGGGAGGGGGAATGCGAGTGGAAGAGGGATAGATAGGAAGAACGGAGGATAGGTGGGAAGACAAATATTGCGACAACCTTAAAATTATTTTAGTTAACTTATTGATGATAAAAAATTGAAGTATGATTTATGAACATAGCGGGTCTACAAAGGCTCGCATTAATTTGTATCTTTACTACTTTTTTTTAGCACCACGTCCTATTACCCGTTCGGATTGTACACCTATGTACTAATTACGCTAGTGTGTTAGGAATAAGGTGTTTCTTACTACTACTACTACTACTACTACTTACTACTACTACTACTACTACTTACTCAACTACTACCACTACACTACCTACCTACACTACACTACACTACTACCTACTAACTACTACTACTACTACTACCTACACTACACTACTACTACTACTACTACTACTACACACTACTACTACTACACTACCACTACTATACCACTACTACTACTCAC